>RJWM01007342.1:0-78674 GCA_004363535.1 Dasyprocta punctata
TACGTGACCCGCTTCACCATTTGTCCTTGATTTAATCAATATTACCTGGACAATTAATCTTATTGGTTAACCATGGTTATGTCCCACCTTATGCCCATCTGCCTTGCGAGTTCCCCATCATGATTTTATTCTATAAAAGTCCCTAAATATAACAGAGACCCTGGGAATCCGCTCGGGCCCCCTTCTGTCCCTCAGACAGAAGCTTTCTTTCTCTCAATAAATATATTCTGCTCTTACCCTCCGTTGTTCCTAAAACTCATTCTTCGATTTTTAGAGAACACGAACTCGCGCCGAACATATAGTAGGTTGAGAGTTTCATTCTCCCATATCATTTGGAGGTCTGGGATCATTTTTCCTATATCAATAGTGTTGCCCAAGGGTGTGAACTCATCCACTGTGATGCCCCTGGGGAAGTGGGGATTCATCCAATTAAGCAATTAGACTTATTTAAACAATAAAACCATTAAGAGTAGGGGGAGTCCCTGCTGGCCACAGAAGAGGAGCCTTCCTTTTGTTGAAAGGTGAGAGAAGAGAAGTACCTCCTTTGAGCCTGGGGAGGCACAGAGAATTCTCCAAGAATCCATATGTGTGGTCCCTAGGGAAGCAGAATCTCAGGGGATCCCTCACCTCTGTCCTCCCTGACTTCATGGTGTTGCTCCTCCCTCCCCAATCTCTCCTAGCCATCATCCTCGCTGTGTCCTTTCTGTGTCCCCCACAGACCAACTCTACCTGAACTGTGAACAATCCCAGAATCAAGCCTATTCTGCTGGCTCCAATGTACCCACTAACCCTGCTCGGTCCCATACCGCAGGCTACATACAATCATCCTTGGCCACACAACTCCCTAATGAAAATCGTGACCCATAGTCCCCAGGACCTTTCAGTATCCTCCAACACTGGTCCTGGGTCCTTGGCAGATTCAAACACCCATGGACACTCAGGTCCTTACATAGCATGCTGTGTATTTGCATATGGTTGACTCATGTCCTCTGCATGCTGTAAATCGGCTCTAGATAACTTACAACTTTTACAGTGTAAATGCAACGTAAATGGTATTACACTGTCTGTTTAGGAAATAATGCAGGAAAAAGAAGTCTATATTTAGTACAGTTGCAAATTGTTTTCTGAATTGTTTTTGCCGTGGTTGGTTGAATTCACAGATGCTACACCCAAGGATAAAGATGGACTATAACTGCAAATGGCTACTTTATTTAGAAGTGCAATTAATTTTTTTAATTTGATCTCAGTGTCAGTATATGGGGTGCAGAGGTGCTCAGCATAAGAAAGGTTCCAAGGAGCACTGGGAGGTCTGTCCGCCAGGCAGAAAGCTCAGCACGAAAGAGACGTGGAGAGGGGTCAGCGATCATTCAACCTTCTCTCAGTCCAACCAACAAACACTGGCTAAGCCATGTTGCATGCGCAGCAAGGAACTCGCCGTGCTCCCTCTCTCTTTGACACTTGCAGCAGAAGCTATGCAACAACCCATAGTCACAGGACCAACCCATCCACTGGCTGTGAACAAGATCAGGAGTTGGATGGAGATGACTGGATCCTGGTCGCGAGGAAAGGCCTCCTAGAAGAAAGCGTGGGATAAATGAAAAGGACCAATCAGAAAAGAGGGGGGGTTGTGGGCAAATTGAACACTGCAGCACGGTCCAAGGTGGGATTCCAAAAAATAAATAAATAAATAAACTAACTACACGGGCCTTGAGTGATAAGAATTGCAGCGGAAAGGAGAGAAAACCCATGGGCCTCATCAGGTGAAAGTGGAGAAAAGTCCAGGGAGGAGGGTCAGGGGCCAGCTGGGCAAGATGGACTGCTCCCCAGGTTACTGCTTCAGGCCGGTGCTCTCCTTTTAGGAGTCACAGTGCACAGTGAGAGGGCACCGAGTCACCAGGCCAGTGTGTCAGAGTTTGAATCCTAGTTCCTCCCCATTTTCACTGTGAGATCTCAGTTATTTCAGGCCAAGTGCTTTCATTCTTATCATCAATAAAATAATCACAAATTTATTTCTTTCCCAGAGATTTCTTGAGCAGATTGAACAAAACAACATAAGCAAAAGCTAGCTTTGTTATACATTTTGAATATTACTCTTTCAGTTTTTTTTTTAATTGTTATTTATTTTTTACACTAGGGAGACAATACGATATTTACAAATGTGAGTCTGATTTATTTCACTTATGAGTATAGTCTCAAGTTGCCTCCATTTACCTATAGATAGTGTACTAAGGAAAGGGAAAGAGAGTGCTCAAAATTAACGAACAACTGGGATGGGGTAAGCAGAAATGGAAGAGAGGAAAAGATCATATGTTTGTAGATATACACACACAACTGTATGTATGTATAAGTATGCAAGATAGATGACTATACTGCTAATTCTCTGTTAATTCATCAGAAGTTTGTGTTGTCATTGTTTGATTGTCTGATTATTGTTTATGCCTAGATCTCGTAACTTGAACCTACTTCTAGGATAACAATATGTAATATATAGACTAGTATTGATTTCTTCCTGTTTTTTTTTTTTTTTTAAATTCCGTATTATTTCTACCTTTTTTTTTTCTGTTTTGCTTTTTAAAATAAAATTTTTTTTTCTTTTTTTTTGCGGCACCGGGGATTGAACTCACAACCTCACGCCTACCTGACAGGCACATAAGCCACTGAGCCAAACTTCTGGTCCTGGTTTTTTGAGGCAGGGTCGCACTGTGTAGCTCAGGCTGGCCTTGCACTCGCGTTGTAGCCCAAGTCGGCCTCGAACTCACAATGCTCCTCCTACCTCAGGCTCCCGAGTGCTGGGATTAAAGGCGTGTGCCACCACACCCAGCCTAAAAAAATATTTTTAAAAAAGCTAGCTTTCTATTGTCTGCAGCGGGGCCAGGAGATGGTGAAAACCTGAGTAGGAGCAAGCGCTCCTGCAGCCCGGATATTGCTTTCTGATGTCATGCTGCAGTAAAGGGCGCCTACCTGGAAAACCAGGGCCAGGGCAAGGAGACTAAAACATAGGCTGGGGCGTCTTCTAATGCCTGAAAGTTAGGACGCATTTAACAGAAGATGGGGGCTCACTGATAGGACATAGCAGCCAAATCTCATGAGTTCCCAGTGGTCAAATCTGGAGAAATTGAAATGATGAGACATACATGTACATAATGATGGCCTCTCACCCCTAAGATAAAACCAGAATCTATGGGTGCTCACTGACAAAAGCTCAGACGCTCTGTGACTCACTTAACACAAGTTACATCTCCGTGAGTCCATCGTCAATAGAAGACACTGCAAATCAGAAACGTATCAAACACACCCAATCCACTGAAAGTCATATCTCAGCAGCACCATGGAGGACAGGTTGTGTAGTCTCGCCATGGTGCAACTGACTGACCAGGACCTGCACTGTCCGACACCACTGGAGAGTACTGCACCACGTCCCACCAGCCCGAGAAGAGACCAGCGCTCAAAAATCCACAGCACGGCCTCTGCTGTGGACGTTCACTGCCCCGCCATTGGAGTTGCACAATTATAACGTGCATCGCTTTAACTCAGGAGTTATCTGTAACTGAATAAATAAATGGAGGGGAAGGGGGCACTCTTCCTATAGTGCAACTCCAATTTAGAAATGCCTAGAGAAATATGTATATATATTCACTTTTTGGCAAACACCACAGTAAAAACAGGTCAATCATTCATGCATGTTGCAATTGGTGGGCGAAAGCGTGATGAAAAGCAGAGTATTCAGGGGCTCAAAATCTGGTGCTCTAGCCCCCTCCTTGTGTATAAAGGAAACAAAGAATCAAATGACAATAGAGACACCAGGGGTTCATCACCAGTGGACACGATGAGTCCTATCCACGCCTTGACACAGAGAAGGACACAGATCCCATTTGTGGTCCCTGCGAACCATGAAAAACTGGACCTTTACCATGAGGGAACAGCGGGCAAGCCCACCTGGAGGGTTTCTCCACAGAATAATTCTCCAAAGGCATCAAGGCTGTGAAAACGGTGAAAGACCAAGGGACCATTCCAGGGTAAAGGAGGTCAGGAAGGGGTCCTGGCATCTGCCTGCTGCCTGTGATCCAGGCTCAGAGCCTGGCGGAGCAGAGCAAGGTCTGCCTCAGAAGCGTGACTGCGATCTGTGAAGCTCAGAGCGCTGCCTCTTCCTGGTGTCCCGTGGAGATTTACCTTTGGGAAAGCTGGGCAAAGAGCGCATGGAGATTTTGCACTTTTTTTTGCAACTTATCAGTATGTTTAAATTATTGCAAAATTTAAAAGTTAAAACATTTTTTAATAAAACGGGAAGACAAAGTGGCTTAGGGTGCAGTATACAGAGGCACACTCAGGAAATGGCATTTGTGGCGTACGACTTTCCACAGGAAGGATTGACAGCGGGGGGAGCAGGCAGCCCATTGTCCCTGAGCAAGCACACCTTGTCCTCGGTCGGGCGGAGCGGAGAGGCGAAGTTGTTTTTCTGGCTGCTTCCAACTTCAAGGTTGCTGAGGGACTGACTCTCTGGAGGAGACAAATGCGCCTGGTTTAGGAAAGAATGGCCTTTTTCACAGGAAAGAAAAAAATGAACAAAAACCAAATGCAGGGAACACAATAAGTCTTCAACAGCCTGTTGCTATCCGTCAAGCCATTGTGAAGGCTGGGGTGTTCAGGGCCACCGCCTGAAAAGAGACACAGCCTCCTCACTTCCCGGGCGATTCATCTAGGATCACATTGTTTCTGGGAGAGGAAAAACCTGGGCTGGGGAAGGGCACAGCCAGTGCACACTGCACAGACATCCTCAGCTCACGGAGGACACGGGCGACAAGGGGCAGCTCCACCCTGGCACTGCCCTGCCACCCTGCACCAGCAAAGATCCAAGCCAGCCCTTTCCTCCTGTAACTTGGCTGAGAACGAGCCAGCCCTCATTCTGTTCAAAACAAAATGTGCTTCCAGTTGTCGCCCCAATGGTAGCATCTAGGGGATGCCAGGAGTCTGAACCAAAAAACGCGGAGGAGGATGGAGAGGCATATTTCAGGAGCCACTGGAATTTTGCAGGTTCTTTGCGCTGACTTGAAGAGCTGAGCCCCTCTGAGAGCCCATCCTGAAGGACCCAGTGTGGTTCCCAGGTGCTCCCTCTGCCCCTGCACCTCCACCCCCTCCTGCGGAGTACTGTGATCCAGGAATAAGGAAGTGCTTACAGTTTTATGAACCCATCTTAAAGTTCCATGGCCCTGTGACACTTGAGCTCCAAAGCCACCTCTTCCCCATGCCCCACTCCAGCCACTCAGAAGAGCATAAATCATCCTATTGGGAACACCTCCATTCTCCCTCTGGGCCACTCACCCAGCACTGCGATTCATCATCAGCATGGCTGTCTCCACCTCGAGCCCGGGACACTGGGGAGCTGGACCGTTTCTATCTCTGTGCCCCCACGATCAGGTATAGCAGTGGGAGCTAGAAACATTTTCCACTCTGAAATGAGAAGCGTTGGATAACAGGATGCATGGGCAGTTCCCGGATAGTGCTTTAGGCACACACCCAAGTAGTTAGATTTATGTATTGATAAGTTATCAATTCTCTGTTCCTCAGATGATGAGGCAGTTGGTGATGAAATGCTTATAAAATCTGATGAAAACACAACACATAATAAAGAAATGTCTAATAAAGAGAAAATACTTCGCGTTTTAAAATACTATTTATTACTTTCCATAAACATACATCTGCTCTAATTTATTTCTCATTTTTCACTGGATGACTTTGCAGAAATAACGGTCTGCAGTTTGGTGTAGTACTCTTCCAACATGAAGTGGCGGGGATTGACGTTATTGACTTTAAAATACTCTCTCACAGATAGAGGACTATTAAACCCTAATCCAACGTGACCTGATATATGTGAGTCTGTGTAGCTGTATTTTCATAGTTGTTTATTGATTTGAGAGATAAATCTTCTAATTATATTATACATTAATATGGTTGGAAAAATGGGATGGGGCGAGGGTTTGGCAATCCAGAACATGCAAACTTCATGAAATTCTGATGTCAGAATAATGTTTCTCTGAAAGCACTTCTGTAGTCAACCTCATGTCATGTGTGAAAACAAATAAATATACTGTCAGAGAGATGAGGCTTCAGAACAAAGATAAGTCTCAGGTTAATCAAAACTGAAAAAACTTGGGATTATGCTGCTGACCAATTAGCCAATTACAGCTGAAACTCGCAGCAAGCCCTTGTAATAGTGTAGGCACCATACCCTTCAGCATCAAAACACCCATGAGTCAACTGCTAATTTAATTGAATGCACATATTCAAAGTTATTCTTCAAGAATTCTGATGTCACTTTAAACAATTTCCTGTCCCTCTAAGTGGCATCGCCATCTACCCACTTGTTCCCAGCAGAAATCCAGACGTCATCTCGCCACCCATATCCAAACATGCTCCACAACTTGCTGATACTGAAGCCCATCGTCTTCCTTATCCATTAACTTCTGTCTGTCCACTGTTGTCCCCTGGCCTGGCTGTCATTGCGTCCTTAGTCCATCTGCTTCCCCTCCATTTCCTCTGCACGGGGTCCCCGCCGCCCCATAACCACACGGACAGACTGATGACTCCAAAGCCATCTATCCCTCTCTCCTGTAAGACCTAGAAGCTTCCCTTGGTGCTTGAAGCAAAGTCTACATTCTTTTGAGGATCGGCCCCCTTGTTTTCTACCTCTGTTTTCATCTGGCCGTTCATTCATTCATTCCTGATGGGCTCACCCACTGTGTGTGTTACCTTGCCTGTTGTTTGAAACTGTATCAGGCAGGCTGGTTATGTGAGAAAAGGCAGGCAGAAAGCTTCTGTTCTTGACAATGACACAGCCTCACGAGGGCCCCACACCTGCAGCGAAGTAAGCGGCTGATAACAAATGCCATGACATATGCTTATGCATTTGGCCGTGGTGGTGTGGGGAAGCAGGGGGGGCCTCGCGTGTCTGGCGAGATGGGCGATGGCGAGGCCAGAGAGGCAGTTTGGCGCTGGGATGAGTAAGACACCAAGCATTGTACTAGAAGTCGGGCTGGTCTCTTGTTGGCAAAAGTCATTCAAGAGGATGACTTATAAAGAGAAGCATCAGAATCAATGTACTCTTTTTGCCACCCAGTGTCTCAAGGACTTTTTTCGTCACTCATTGGCTAAAACCTCTCTGATGAGATGGAAATTTGTTTTCCTAAAATTATTTCAGCTTTAACTGCTGTTGACTTTTGCTACATGTTGGAGCTGCTTGCCACAAATCAGGAAGCTCTGCAGTAGTCTAGGGATGGTTAAAAGAAAACTGAAAGATGGGATGTCCCAGGGTGACCTTGTCATTAGATTTTGTCAAGGTGATCGATCACACAGGTCCAAGCACTAAATTAGACTTGAAAAGAGGTCACAGTTCTTGTTCTTACAGGGACCGTGACTGCACACCTGTGCTGACCTAACATGTCACGGGCTAGTGTCACTTCCACTGCAGAGAGAGGACACCGTGGCAGTGTTTGATAACTGATCTAATAGGGAGTCAGACATTCCTCTGTTGCCCTGGGTTCATTATGCCCTATCACCTTAATAAACGTCCTCATCCTCTGCTTATTCAGCTGTGGCCTGGTTCTCTGACTTGAATTGCTTGGGACAGCTGGGTCTCTCGTGAGTGACTTGTCGAGTTATATTATGATACCTGACCTACTTTTTGCAGGTCTCAGACTGTGATGACAGCAGCACGAACCCCACAGATGTCCTCAGGACGTCTGGCTGGGGATAGTACAGACTTAGAGTCCAGGAAGAGACCTCAGGATCAGTTGTTCCAACCTTTACCTCTTCCCACCATCCACAAATGTCATACAGCTGCCATGCCATGGAAGAATGTGTAGGGGATGGACAACCACATGCCCCAGGAATGGACAACTTACTTTCCCCACTTACCCACTCAACAAGTATTTGGTGATCACCAATTCTGCACCCAACTCTGCCTCAGGCATTGGCACATAGCAGGGAGTAACTCGGTACTGTCCGTGCCACACAGGGCAACGGGTGAGGTAGCTGACCCCCAGGTTGGTTGTATAATCACAAACATGAATCACACTTCACAGGGAGAGTAGGAACACACAGGACCACATCTAGCCTGAGGTGACCCCAGATGTTTTTTGAGGAAGAACTCCCAAAGATAAGAGCCCAAGCATGAACTGGACTAAGGTAAGGGGCTAGATAGGTGGTTGTATAGCAGAGGAGGAGGGAGTAAGGGCTAACCCACAGGGAATCAGAGCTTGAAGGCTGTATGACAGTGTGTGGAGTGGCAGGTAGGAGAGCTGCGAGATCTCGTTCTCCAGGGTCCCTTAAGGTGCTGTGGCCATACTGATACTTCAGCCAGAGCAAGGATCAGAGCAAGAGAATGGCATGGTAAGCGTGACCGGCGGCCAGTATTTTGGCCACATTATGACTGGGATGCGCAATCTTCATGTTTCCTTGTATTGCATGGGACTCTGCGTATCTACTGTCAGACTCTGATAGATGTGAGTCTGAATGTGGTCAGTTAGCAGCTGGGTTCTGTGGGGTCAGTTTCTGTAATCTCAGAACCTTGCATTTTGCTTAGACATCACTGTGCCCACTTACCTCTATCTGGCTGAGCCAATCCTCATTCAGGGTGGGTCAGAGCTTGCACAGCAGGTAGTTCTTCAGAAAACCCTGCTGGAAACCTTCATTTTGTTTCAACCACACACACACAAAAAAAATCCTGGACATCTCCACACCTGCTTGTCCTCAAGGATCTCAAGACAAAGGTCATAAGGGGAGGTTACGGAGCCAGACCTACCAGAGATGTCTGGCTAGGTAGACGTCTTGGAAAAATACAATAGTGAATCTGAATTTCTTGTAGCCAGGTGTTTGCTGTCTAGATGCTGCCTGGCCCCACCTCTCTGTGTGGTCACAACCTTTGTCAGATAGCTACACAAGGACTTTGCCATGTGCGTATCACCATCCGGGGGTGTTTGTGACCCTGGAGTGGCGAGTGTGCACACAGAGGGAAGCAAGGATTATTGTGCAAACAGAAGAGATAGGAAAGGAGAGCAGTGGAGTGAAAAAGCATCATAGGAATCACCAAAAGCATTTCCACCTGCCTGTTGTACAATCAGTGGAGTCACACTGCTGTAAGACACACAGACTTGGGATAGGGCCGCCGAGGGTCCCCAGGCAGGAGGAAGGCATCCACGGGTGTTGGACAGGTCTGTCCAAGAAATAAAACTTCCTTATGTAAATGAACTAGAGGACAAGTCAAGGACAAATTCTAGCCACTCCCAAATTCAACATGTAAATACATCTGCTCTTGATTTCCCTCACTGTACTCAACTTCACCTCCACCTCCTTTCTCCAGATCTCTACTTCCCTTTGGTCATCCCTCCACCTGGATGGGCCAATAAGACACCCAAGATGCAGTTTGTGCCCCGTGTCCTCTGCTCTCCGTTGTGGTCAAACTCGCACATTTTATGCATCTCACATTGCCTGCTTAGTCCTCTGTCTTCCCCAGCGTGCGGAGATCCCTGAAGTCAAAGAGGAGGTTGTTTGTGGCCCCTACTGCCAAGCCAGGTGAGGACTGCTGTTAGGATCTCAAAGTAGGAAAGTGGTGATATTGACAGAAAGGATGAATTGATGTCACATGCGATGTTTGTTGTGATACAGGATATCGCTTTGTTGAGTAAGTGCTGAGATAACTCTACATTAACCAGATTATCTTCAATAGGTTTAACAGGAATTATATAATTTGTTTGCTCAACAAATATTTACCGAGCAAGGGTTACAACCTGTGACTATGCTGAGGGAATATAAAAATAAGTCATGCGAGGCAGGACAAGGGGATACAGGAGCAGTGGAGAATGCAGGGGGGAGTGAAATAATCTTGCAAGATTTCCTTTAGAAAGTGACCCTCCAGGTGAGTCCGCAAGTACAGACAGAAACCACATACTGAGAACATTTTTAAAGACAAAATTGACAAAACTTAGACTGCAGCGTGAGGTAGCCAGCTAGTCATACTTCCACAAGTGATTCTTTTGTAAGCCCAGCATTCTGCAGACTGTCATCCCGTAATATTTTTGTAAATGTGAATTTTAGAAATAAGCATGAATGTAATCGCTTTGGGTTAGAAGTCCAGATTTCTGGGCTCCACGATAGAGCTTCTTCTCCGGAATACCAGAACCAAGCCTGGAAGCCACATCCAGGGTGTCCTTGGAGCACACTTTGGGAAACGCAGCCCCAAAGACCATGAAGCTGCACTTCCTCATTGCGGAAATGACAAAACTGAGCCTCAGCTCCTCCATGTAAATTGCCTGAGTTCACATTGTGCTTATGGGCATATCCGGGGCTCTGCCCTAGAATTTCCAGCTCAAACCCCTGTTCAAACAGCAATAAGGCAGTTTGCTCTGTGACCTGGTTCTCCTTTCTCTATGGAGCAGATGAAGGGACTGTTTCTTAGAAGAAATGAATAAATCCATATTTACAAAATCCAACATGAAGAGACTCGTCCACCTTCTATAAGTCCCAAAGAAAGTGCCCTCAGGAGATGACTTACATTGTAGCTGCGCCAATCAACGTGGTCACCTGTTCCCTCAGACTCTCACTCTGTGTACACTGGTGTAGCGAGAGACTAAGAGCAATACGGCATGGGAGCCTGAGGAAGAGACAGGCAGCGTGAAATCCATACACATGACACCAAAAATCACACTTGTCCATGGGGAAGAAATCCTAAGATACCCGATCAGCCTGTAGTCACAGCACTGGGAATGCAGGGGTTGGAGAAATCACAGAATGCAAAGGATTTACATGAGTGTCCTGGCACCATTTAGCTCCAAGAGCAAAGCACAGTCCCTGCTGAATTATAGGCGTTGCTGTCCTCAAATTGGGCACAGCGTCCATCGTCTGCCTGGAGGTCTCAGCAGAAGAGGCGCAGGGGTGTCGTCTGGACTCACCTCTGCGGTTGCTTTGGAGTCAGTTGGTCACTGAGATAGAAAAACACATCGTCGCAGTTGCTCCCAGACCCTCTAGCCTCCTCCTTAAAGCCAGAAATGCTCACTAATTTCACTTGATTCTAGTACTTATAAATCAAGGTCCCCTTTTCTTATGAACCATTACTCACCCTGAGCATTTTATTCTCACTCTCAAATCTAACTCTCAAGGTTGGTTCTGCTGTTTCCGTATTTGACTGATAGAAAAACTAAGCTAGGAAAGATAAATGCCTGGCCTGACAGCACAGGGACTGGGAATATCAGTTAGAAATCCAGCCCGGATCTGGGCACCATCAGAGTCTACTACTCAACATTTCTGCTGATTTTCTGAACTCTCATGGCTCTGTCCCGATAATAAAGATGCGGGCACAAGAGACCCGGAATCCTTGCTCAAGTTACTGCCCATTCGTGGGAGTGGACCTAGTAAGCACAGAGCATGCAAAACAGGCAATCACCAGGAGGCTGAGTCAGGGGGAGCTCTGGGGCTAGGGTACAGACAGCGAGATGTTGGAGTATTTTATAGGCAGACAGTAAATGCCCTGTGTATGATTGGCATATATAAGATTACATGTGTGTAATCATCTATGCAAAATATTAATATTTAACTTACAGAATATTAAAGTATATGTACGCATATCCCATAGGTTCGGGTTTTAAGAGACAAGATATTATATTTTTTGCCTCTGTTATAGTCCCAGAATATAACAGCAGTAACCACGGCATTTTTGGGTTGTCGTGCAGTATGGTGCTGGAGGCAAAGCGTAGTGCGCTCTCTGTGTGTTCATGTAAGTGTCAGCTGGCCACGTGGAGAGGAGCCTGTCCTGGTCGCCAGGCAGTTCCTGGAGCAGAAGTTCCTGCCTCACCTTCTGGTCCTCTTGCCACCACGGGGCCGTGACCCGAGGTTGATGCCAACCTGTGTGACGTCCCCGAGATGTCAGGGCTGTCTGTTCGTACAGCCCTGAAAGCCTCCCCAGATAACACAGTCTGCAATGCTTGGTTTCCCCAATAAAGAAGAGGACTTGCTCAAACCTTGCAGCTGAGAACACAGAACCTGGCCTGACGAGCTGTACCCGAGGCTCGACCCACCATGGCCAGCTGCTCTGCCCACACACACGGCCTGCATGGCCCAACTCAGGCGACCAAGAGGTGCCAAAAGACAAACGCTGCCGTCCATGGGGGCTCCCGGGACTGTGCAGCACAGAGGGAAGGGGCCGAGGGAAGGCTGCGATTACTCAGAGCCACATCAACGTCTCCTCTCCTTCGGTCTCGGGCCAGCTGCGGGTGGGTGAGTCCCAGCTGGACCTCAGCTGCCAAGAATTCCAGTGGCATTGGACGTAGCTCAGGGAAAGCCGGACGTCTGGCAGGGACATGTCACTGGGAACCACAGAGACCAATTTCTTGGAAGGACATGCTGTGTTGCGATTCCAGCGACAGGAACGGTCCTGTGTTTATGCATGTGTGTGTGTGTGCACATGCAAGCACACACAGTCAGTCGAAAGCATCACCATTCACGTACATATGAGCGTTAGTGTCTGTGTGTGTGTGTGAACATTATGTCCCTATTGGCATACAAACACTGCAAATTGTGTCCATGTACACACGCATGTGCAATACATGCATCCTACTTAATAGACACAAAGGCAGTGTATATAAAACACTGCATAGGCCCCTGTCTTTCTATATTTGTGCATCTCTATAAACATACACATCCAAGGTATTAAAAGGAACTTCCGGCAAGCAGAAACACATCTCGTTTCTCTCTGTTTTGAGAGTCACCAAAAATCCATGTGAAAGTAGAGATCGGGATTTCAAATAAACACCAGCGTGCTGTCAATATAGCTGCTGGTGTGAGAATTACTCAGAAGCACAGTGATTCAGCAGCGTGCCCTGGTCTCCCCTTCATCTGGGGGAGAACTGGGCAGGGGGATGCATGGGGCTGCCGGGCATGGCAGTGCGCCCCCAGCCCGCGCTGCCCGGCCACCCAGGTCTGATCTCTGTGCAGCTGATAGATATGTTTTGACAAGTTCTATTAAGTACAAAGACGGCCACAGGGCAACATGTGGAGTTGATAGAGAGCGTGGCGGGAAGGCGGATCGCAGTGTGAGGGCTGCCAACGCTGACGGAATTGGCCGCAGCGAAATGCGTGCGTGCCCCTCGTCCTCCGCTAGCTACCAAATTTCAGCGAGGGCTTTGGCACCCATGACTCTGAGGAGGGCGAGCCTCCCCTTGGTTTTCTATTTCTGTCTGCTGATTGCCAGCAAATCAAGGATTTTGCAGAAGTCTAAGTGGCTGTCTTTATTTACACAGAATTGCCATTGAGTGCCAAGGAAAGAAGCCGGGCAGTTGCTGCGGCCCGTCCTTGTCAACGGTGTGGACCATAGTCCCTCTCAGAACCCCTCCCGGGCCCTGCGAGCAGTGCTGGCACCAACACCTGGGCCGACTGCTCCCGCCTCTCTCACCGTCTCGAGTGCGGCAGCGTCACCCTCCAGAGTGCTCCTAAACATGGTTTGGCAACAGCAAAAACAAACACTATTTTACAACATCTTTGGATGCACTTCCAAAATGCAAAAGCAATTAATCAGTAGTCTCCCTGAGACCTTGCTCAATGTGGCCGCTGCCTTTGACACGGAGCTGGGCTTTGATGGGAGCCCAAGGAGGAGGGCTCAGAAAGTGGTAATGGGCTTCAATTATTTATTTGTTTAGAAGACCGGGGAGTAGAACTTAAGCTGTGGGCACGTAGATAATCCATCTAAGGCCCTCCCAACAGTGAGGTCTTTAGCTCCCTGCCTGAGCATTCTGCTCGGAAAGGGATGGGGATTTTCACCAGGTCTGGCCCGAAGCCAAAGGCTTCCCCTCTCTCTCTCTCTCTGTCTCTCTGTCTCTCTGTCTCTCTGTCTCTCTGTCTCTCTCTGTGTGTGTGTGTGTGTGTGCATATTTAAGCAAGCTGTATTAGGGATATCTGGCTATCTTTGAGCCTCATATAAAGACTACTGTTTCTAATTACTCCATGTCCAGGCAATGCTGCTGGTGTCTAATGGGATAGAATTTCTGGGTGCTGGATTGTCATGTAATTTTATGAGAAATCATAACCTCTGAGAGATTCTGTCATTCAGCAATGTATTCTCAAGACATAGTGTAAGCATCTCAGTAACTGATTAGAGAGAAAAAAGTCACTTGTAGCCTATGTTAGCCTCAGCAATGAACTTTGCCCCCAGGAAGTTTGTTACAGATGTGAAAATATCTTAAGGGATCTCCCATGCTAGGAAATTTACATCTGCAGACACAGTGTCCTTCATAATCTGTGGGCTGACAGTGTAAGTAGTGACCAGCATCTTTGTACTTCTGAACAGAAGGAAGGAAAACATAAATGTTCAATTATATACATGGCTTCCCTAAGAAATAAACTATGTTTAGGTAAAATAATGAGGTATTTTACTCCAAGTTTGCATAGGCTTCTGTAACTAAAATTCTTTCCTTCTAAGGTCTTTTTCCAATGTGTGTAAATCTCAAGATATTAGATACAGTCTCTTTCTTCCTTGAGTGCACACCACACCTGATTCATGACCATTTTCCTTTGAAGGGCTTTTGCTCCTTTTCATTTTTTACCACTTGTTTTGAATGGTAAGTACCTTGAGAGAAGGGTTCAGGTTTTGCTGATTTTATTGCTATGGCATTGTACTCTGTTCATAATTAGTGCTTAGTAAATATTCCTCTGGTAGATGGATGGATGGATGGTGGATGAATGGTGGATGGATGGATGGATGGATGGATGGCAGATGGGTGAATGGATGGATGGACTGATGGATGGAAGGATGGGTTACGGATGATGGGATTGTTGAATGGATAAGGAAGAACTTTTTTGGTCACTTTGCATACGTATCAATGTCCCAGAATGGTAAGCTTGTCTGATAAAGACTTTGATATCTCCATTTCAGATTAAATGGTGCCTCCCTCCAATCCATGTTCACCTGAAACTTCACAATGTGGCCTTACTTGGAAACGGGGTCTTTGCAGAGATAACTGGTTAATTTAAAGTGAAGTCATACTGAACTTCAGGGGTCCTTATAGGAAGAAGCACCAGGGAGAATGCCACGTGAGGAGGGAGGCAAAGGTCAGAGCCAGAAAACACCAAGAATTACCAGCAGCCACAAAAAGCAAGGGAAAAGTGAAAAAAAAAGTAACTCAACCACAAAAATCCTCTCCTGTAGCCTTCAAGAGAGACAATGTCTCTGCCAGCACCTTGATTTCAGATTCTGGTCTCCAAAACTGCGGAGTAAATCTCGGCTGTCTTAAGGCACTAAGCTACAATGGCTTTAGGAGACACGCGCTCTGCAACTGCCCCTCCTGCCAAGAGGGGCCTTGCTGTGTCCAGCTGGGCCTTGACCAAGGATCTAAAACAGGAGTGAGTGCCCCGTGGCAGGGAAGCCAGGGCGGCGTCCAGCTGAAAGAGGCCAAGAGCTCTGCGGTAATCCCAAAGAGCCGATGTTCCAAGGCCAGGAAAGAAGAAGAGGTAGGCCGAGGGCAAAAATAATAATAATAATAATCATAGGAAATAGTGAAGAGCCTGGCCTGTGAACCATACAGAGGGCCCGAGTCACAAGATGAGGACCACAGTGACGGGCCGAGGCCACGCTGGCCGGACCCCGCAGGCAGGGGATGGCCGCACCATGCAGAGTCTGGGCTCCTGGCGACTGCGCTGCCGACGAGGGTGGAGTAGCTTGGAGAGGCGGCCAGCCGTGAGGCCGAGAGAATCCCCACACTGTCTCGAACTCGAATTCCACCTCGACATTTTCCTTTCTAAGTATTTGGCCTCTTCTTGTTTTTTCCCTGTTATACTTACTTTCAAATAAAACCTCAATCAAAGGCTGCAGTTTAAGTTCTTCCAAATCATCTATAAGTGGTGGATAATTTGGGAGAATGCCATCAGGAATTCACATTTCTTCAATTTGTAAGTTCTGGGCAATGTAAGTAGGATATTAAAGCATGGGGACCACAAAACCCCACTAATTCACACTCGTTATTTGGAGGGCCTTCTGAGGGAACGGCAAGAAAATGTGGATCTAGAAAATACCTTTTAAAGAAATCTAATTTTATTTTGTTCCAGGCACTAAACAGAAATAGACTAGCATACAGTTAAGCAGCAGCCCTCAGAGGACGAAGATTAATGGATAGATAAGAATGGCTCGTAATTAGTCCATCATTTGGACGTCAAAGGGTGCTTGGGAAGTGCTGGAAGGTGCTTGAAGGTAGTGTGTGCTCTTAAGAAGCTTGGTTATTTCTCTAGAAATGAGCTCACAGAGCTGACTTGTTTAGGTCGCCATTGCCTCTGCATGGCCTCTGGTGTGCTTAGCCCAGTGCTGAGGTACCACGTGGTGTGCCAGCCAGGGTGGGGTGACAGTTCCATGCAGCACAGAGCTGAGGAATGGACTCCCGGCCTTTGACGGACACACTGTCACCCAGGGCCCTGGCTGTCAGATGTGCAGCAGTGGCGTATGTCAATCACTGGCCACTGTCATTCACTCTTTGTGATCCTAAACCAACACTGTCTCTACAGGTGAATACGTGTTCAGCTTTTATCCTCCCCAAAATTCACGCTTCACGAAGGGCCAAAGGATCAGCCCTGGACTTTAACCTCGCTGCCAGTTCTTTTTCTCAGCAAATCACTTAACCCTTGGCTTGCCCTGTTTTCCTTCCAACTGAGAAACTTGAATGAAATACTGTATATGTTATGCTCTTCATATACAAAATAAAAATAAAACTATTATGGTCTGAACCCTACTTTTATTTCTAGCAAAAGATGTTCTGCTATAATCGTAAATATTTTTTTTCTCTTAATTTTCTATTTATGAAGCAGAAATGGGAAAATGAGTGCTTTGAAGTCCTGTCCCAGGCTTCTCACAGCGTCTAGTAGTCAACAAGAACAGACACATAGACATCCTCGGTGGTATAACTCACATGGTACAGTGCAGGAAGAAACCTCGTCCCATTACTCTTAGGATAGACAGTCTGGGGCCAGTGGTCCAGATCACGGAGTACCATGAAGTAGTTAAAGCCAACAGACTAGATGTTCACATAGAAATGCATGTATGTGTATGTGTGAGTGTGAGTGTGTGTATGTGTGTGTTACTGGAGAATAAACCCAAGGCAGGAGCTAGGCCCCTAACCCCTTTTTCCATTTGTTATTCTGAGACAGGGCCTCACTAAATTTTCCAGGTTGGGCTCAGAGCTGCAGACCTCCTGCCTCACCCTCCCACGGTGCTGGGATTAGAGGTGTGTGCCGCCACACCTGTCTGAGAACCACACCTTAAAACACTAGTGATAAAAAGGATAAAACATGACTATAACTTAAAATGTAGCATTTATTAAATCAAAACACACAAATGGAAAATACCTATTTCACAAGAACTCACTGACTACACCCTGGAGCTGGATGGGCAGAAGTTAAAAAGGAGGACTGAGGTGAAGAGGAGAGGCTGACAGGTGGCGGTCACGTGTCCCAGGTGTGATGAACTTACACTTCTACCTTCAGAGTGCAATTGAAAAGTGAAACGCAGCAAGTTGAAGACTCGCTATGGCTTGGTGTCATAGAATCTGGAGGGCCCAGTTTCTTGGAAAATGTTTTTTTTCTTCAAAAGTCATTCCCTATGTTAATTTCTTAGAGCTGTTTAAACTGCCTCAAATTGGTGGCCTACAACAACAGAAATACGGGCTCCGAAAGTTCTGGAGGCCAGAACTCGGGCTGCAGGTGTGGATGGCTGCGGCACAGAGCGTGCTCCTTTCCTCTCCCAGCCCTGGCGGCGGCTGCTTGTCCTGTCCCCAAAGTCCTTAGCTTTTCTCTCTGGGGTCCCCATGCACCCCGCTCTCTGGTAAGGACCTTCGTCACTGAACTAGGAAACCATCTCTCCGATGATCAGGGCACTTCTGTCTCAGAATCCTTAATCACATCTGCAAAGGCATGTTGTCCAAATAAGGTAGCCTTCACAGGCTATAGAAATTCAACCCATGATGCTGTTTCATGGGGTCCCAAAATGAAACAAATTGGGACCCGGTTGCCAGCGCAATCTCTCCTTCCCATTCAGAGCTGTCACCCTCTGAAAGTTCAGGAAATTCCAGGGTGTGTGTCCAGACCCCAGAGCTGAGCAGGGTTCCCCTCCCCCTGCTCCACTCTGGGACTAGACAGTGCAGAGACCCGAAACGTGTCAGTGTACCGCACTGTACCCACATGTGTGCCGCACCAGCCCAGGCGCAGCACTTTCTGTCATCTCGGAGACCAAGGTGACTTCCTTAGTTTCCACCTGGCCCTGACTCGCACTGTCACCACTGCCAGGCCACATGCCACTGTCCACTGGACTCCACCCCAGGGCTCCGCAGTTTCCTTCAAGGTTCTGCAGAGGCACAGTGAGCACGGGAGTGTTGGGCATAAGCTCCATGTCACCAAGATCCACTTCGCTCCCAAGGGCAATGGCAGCAGTTAGCACAGGATTGGGCATGGTGGGGTGGCTGGGGCTCCCGGAGAGCTCTGCCTGATGATGTAGCCACGCCTGGATGACCAGTGGCTGCCCCTCTCGCTCCTCTGTATCTGTGTCAGGAAAAAGCACAGTGTCACCTTGTCCTCTGCTCTCCCACCACAGCCATCAGCACAGAAGATCCTCCAGACGCAGGATGTTGAATGGGTCCCCACCACCACGCGCCTACCCTGCAGCCTCCATTGAAGCTGACATGCTCTGACCCGGTTCCGTCCTGAGGCTGTGCATCTGGAGAGAGCTCAGGTCTCACGGGTTGGGGACCTAGTCCCAAGTCTGCCTTCCCATCTTTACATTCCAGTCCCAGACCTGCAGTTATTTTCCCCGTGCTTCTGTCCAACACACCGGAAATGGGGATTCCCTCAAGTCTTCCTCATGCTCTGTCAATTTACTTGAGTGACTCAGAACTCAAAGAAACACTTGTGCTATCAGTTTCTGATAAAGCCCATTATAAAGGATGCGGAGGGGAGCCCACCAGAGCGAGGAGTGTTGTGAGCTCCCAGGCTCCTCCTGGCAACTTCCCACCTCTCCCCAAGAGCCTCATGAGTCTGGCTGTCTGCGAGCCTCCAAACCTTTGGAGGTTCATGGACACCTCACTGCAGAGGCAGAGGCATGAGTGTCAACAGGCAGGGTGGGGAGCTCAGCAAGAACCATCCACTCCCATTCTCCTAGCATATTTTAGGGCCCTTCTGGAATGAGGAGG
Source organism: Dasyprocta punctata (assembly GCA_004363535.1). Taxonomy (NCBI): domain Eukaryota; kingdom Metazoa; phylum Chordata; class Mammalia; order Rodentia; family Dasyproctidae; genus Dasyprocta; species Dasyprocta punctata. The sequence goes on from RJWM01007342.1 coordinate 19,206, forward strand.
GCCTTATACTAAGATTAGCTCAGGGGATTTTTGATAATCTGCTTCAAGACAGAAAGATGAGCAGAGAGAAATTTTGAAGAGGTGACTTGGGGAAGGAGTCATGAGCCTATGGCCTGTGGTCCAAGACATATATATATAGTGATATATATTATATATAGTGTGTTATATATACATTCATGTGTTATATATAATATCACGTACTGTAGTGAGACCTGGGAAGGAGAGATTAATAACAAGACTCTCGACAGCCCTGAGTTTAAATTCTGCTCATCCTCTAACTAAACTGTCTGCCCTGGGCAAGTTGCTTAAATCCTGTCAGTGTATAAGCTTAATCCAGAACTGGTTCCATACTGGAAAAGAAGGTTAATAGTACCTATACATGGGGGCTTTTGAGAGTTGACTGGATGAAGCATTTAGCATAAAGAATTAGTATCCACAATCAATATTGACTTTAATCATTAGCTAATTCATTTGTCATCATTTACATACTAACCTTTGAAAATATATTGCACAAAAAGAGCACTTTAATATTAAAGTGCTCATTCATTTCAAAATTTGAGCAACCTCGGTCACTTTCTTAGGTGATCTCTGAGCTTCTCTGAGAATTTTCACACTGACCGAATGAGGACATTTGACTCAATCAGTGGCTTTCAGAATTCCAACAGCAACTTTTCCACCCCAAATGCATAATGCCTCTGCTCAAATATAAATCTTCTTACCCGGACCTCATTGTTATCCTCAGACTTCTGCTCATCTTGTTGGTTCGATCCTTGAGAAAGATTGCATTCACAAGATTGATACGCACAAGCTATCTTCCAGGAGAAGGAGAAATGATTTCCTTCTTCAAAGATCTCAGGTTCTCCTGCCAAAATTGAGATCTCATTGTATTGAACAATCCAGTGAGGCACCTCCAAGCGTGATCTTTCCGGATAGGAATGAGTTTTGCGTAGTATTGACCGCACAGCGTGAAGGGAGAAAAGGATACGTCGGCTAGGCGATTTCTCCATTCTGACCCATGCAACAGCTTCTCGATTCAAAGCCGAAAGAGAAGGCCAATGTCCTTGCACAGCAATGTTCTAGTTATCGCTGTATCTTCAATCTGACTCCCTGGAGGTTGTCCAGTGGGATTCCCGCATTTGCCTAAAACACCACATTCCTCAATTGTCTGACTCTCTCCATTGTGTTCTTGGGTATTTCCCATCTCAAAACCATGAGCAAATGTACAAATGAGCAAGTTAAACTGCAAGTGCTATTGATTGTACCCATTCATGTTGAGAATACGCAAAGAACACGCATGTGTATTACTTGCTGGGAGTTTGCCAGCAGCAATGTGTGTCAGAAACCTGCCCAGGTTAAACCCCCACACACGAGGGCTAAGCAGAAAAGGAAGGACATCAACCATCACTTCCAACCCCTACTTCTGTGTTCTCTCTGTTTAAAAATGACAGTTGGAGGAGCCAACTCAATTTTATTCATCCAGCGTTTTGATCAATTTATAACACGTGAACACTTTTTAAAACTGCAAGTGGGTCCTGAACTTAGTCACAACCACGATGCAGTACTTTTCACCATGTTATTCCATGCAAAATCAGCTCAGAACATTTTAGAACGTCCACTTTCAATTTTGTATGCATTCTGGCTGATATTTATCCCTCCATATTTTTAAATAACGTGCTGCTATGGCTGCCATTTCTCAAAATACTTTTCAGCTTTTGACATTATCTCTCTTCAACATCCTTCTACACGCATATCTAATCCCCACACAACGAGGCTTGATTAAATATTGGGTGTTCCCATTAAGATGACAAAAATAATAGTCACAAATACAGTAAGTCACTTAGAATCTTATGATTATGTTTTCTGTACAACCTTTCGTGGATAGTTATAATTGCTTCATATAGTTTCTGTTTTCTTGTTTTTTTAATATCTGCCAATAATTCAACCCAAAACTTTTTGACATAACTATGAATATCCTGTCTACATGGTCAAATCCATCAAAAGTATATCAACACTATTTTTATTTTGTAGGTATTTCCTTTGCCCTCTAGACCCATTTCTTTCAAAAACTACCGCCATATTTCTCCACCTCAGAACTCTTTCATCTACATCCTGTACTGGATCTCTCACTCTGGATTCCAATGTACTAAACTTTCTTTATCTCTAATAGGAGAGCAAGTCCTCAAAAGATTCTGATTTGTACATTATTAGATAGTTCACCTGGTATAGAATTCTAAGTTACTATTTCCTGTCATCATTTTAAAATTATTTCTTCATTCCCTTGTTTTTATTAAGTTTATTGGTAAATTTTGGTATATATAATGGTCACATTCATCATAGAGAATTTGTAGCTGAACGTGATATAACTTGATTCTTCTTTTTTCCATTCCACTACCCTCCCTTCAATCTCTCTTCCCCACCTTATTTACAAAAGCTTTGTTTCCATTTTTCCTTCTTTTCTTGTCATTTTTTCTTTTCCCTTCCTTCCTTTCCCCCTCCCTCCTCCTAGTTCCCCTTCCCTTTTGAACATTTTCTTCCCATTTCACAGTATCGATTATACATTTTAGTCCTCATTCATACTTTTGGCTTCTCACAGCAAGGGAACAATGCAGTAATTATACATGGTGTTCAATTTATTTCATTTAACAGTAGGGCCTCAGGGTGCATCCATTTAGCTAAAAATGTCTTAAGCTTATCATTGTTTAAGGCAGAGTAGTATTCTATTGTATTAAAAAATCCCACATCTTCTTTATCCATTCAGCAGTTGATGGGCATTTGGGATGTTTCCAAGAGTTAGCTATTACAAGCTGTGCCACTGTAAACAAGGGTGTGCATATATAATTCTCTTTTATTTGAAATACTTTCATTAAGAATCTCAGTGACATTCTGATTCCAATACTGTAATATATAATTTGAGGTTTTCTAATTAGAAGTCTTACAGAAAAAACATTTTTTGAATTGCTAGAGGTTTGGGATTTCAGTGAGGTTTACTGTTACACTACTCTGCATTTAATGGATTTTTATGTCTAAAAGGTTCTGTTCTTACATTTTTAGGAAATACTGGTTTTATAAATTAGCTTCTTTCTCTAGTACTTTTCCTATTTCTTTAAAATCATGTTAACTGGATGTTTGATCATCTAGGTTCCATCCTTTATAATTATCCATATCTGTACCTGCTTGTTGGTTTTGCTTTCTAAAGAAATCTTTTCTTGGGGTGAGGGGTTAATGGGGATTGAATCAGGGAGATAGAAAAAGCTAGACAAGTGCTCTACCACCAAGTTATACTCCAAGTCCTATAATTTATTTAGACAGGCTCTTCCTAAGTTGCCCAGGCAGACACCAAACTTGCTATGCCTCTCTCTCATCCTCTTGAGCAGCTGAAATCCTAGCCGTGCCCAGCTTTTAAGAAATTTTTCATTGGTTCTTCTATTCACATGCCGTAATTTCTACGCATTTAAAATGTGCAGTCAGAGTTTTGCTATGAACACTCCATGTACTTAATTGAGAATATTACTATAGTCTCAAAACAACCACCATCCGCACCTCACAGCAGTCACTCCCCATTCCCTCCTCCCCAAGCCCTTGGCAAAGACTAATCTACCTTGTGATTTACTGGTTTATGATTACTGTCTTTGGTGGAACATGTTTCCAAGGTTCAGTTAGGTTACAGGAGTTCCTGTCCCTTTATGGGCAAACACTACAGGATTTTGTGGACATACCACATCATGGTCATTCTTTTGCCTATTGATGGGCATGCGAGCTGTTTTCACTTCTTAGTAATTGTGAGGAAAGCTACCTGGAACATTCATGCACTGGTCTTTGTGCATATATTTTTTTAAATTCTCTTGGATTCATATCTAAGAGTTTAACTGATGGTTACATAGTAACTTTATGTTTAGCACTGGTGGGATGTCACAACACTTTGCGAAGTAGCTGAGCTATTTTAAAGTCCCACCAGCAAAGTAGGAAGACTCTCATTCCTCCACATTCTCGACAACACTTTTTTGTTTTGTCTTTTTAAAAAATTCTAGACATCCAACTTGACAAAAATAATATATCATTGTGATTTTTACTTGTATTTTTTAACGATCTTGAGTATTTTGGCATTTATTGGCACTTTGTATATCTTTGAAAAAGTTTGTTGATTTTTCTGAATTTTAAACTTTGTCTTTCAACCCCTCTATTGAACTCAATGCATTGCATTACATCTTTCAATTTTAAGAACTGTTTTTGAACTCTTTTAGGGAGATAATAGTTTCTCTTATAAAATTAACCATAATTTTATTTATTAGTTTAAGATTTCTTCTGCTCACTGCATTTACTTTCTCTATGCCCTTTTCCCTTTACATTTATGTTTATATTTAATGTAAAATAATTTCTTAAGATGTGTGTGGATCCTCGACTGCTAATTTTTATTTAAGAATGAGGGCACTGAAAGTTGTTTGAAACTTTTGTGTGCACGAGAAGAGCTGGCAAGCGCTGGGCTTTCACTGTGGGGCTGCTGGGAAATGCTCAAAGGTCATGAACTGTAGCTCTGTTTTCTTGGGCTGGTAAGTTCCCCAGGGGTTAATCTACCAGATTTCTTCCCAGACATGGAAGGTCTTCTTCCCAGGTTTTCTGTGGTCCAGGAGAGTTGAGAGAGAAAATAATTGTCTGGGTCCCATCTCTGTAGGGAAGACTGTCAATGACCTTGTCCCTTTCTTTTTAGTTATAGTACCTGATCACTAGGACTGGAACTTCACAGTCCTGGAATCTCTGCTTCCACCTTTTCAAATAGCAAACCTGTCTTCGCTGAGCATGGGTAGGAGACTAAAGTCTGGAGCATAGAATAGCAAAGAAGACTGAGATAACTGAGGACTATTTATGCAGTTATAGCTGGATTGTAATTTTCTGACCCACTCAGAAATGCTGGCCTTCACAGACAAGTGTTCCCTCACATCTCTGTAATTCTTTTCTTCTTGAAGTAAGACTGTGCTTCAATCTTACTCTCCTCACCTTGAGATGGTGAAGCTCTACCTCCTCCCACTTCCCTGCAGGTGGGCCCCTCTTCATTGGCCTGCCACCCTCCCTGGGGTTAAATCTCTAACTCTCCATTTTTTGACCCTGTTCTGAATTCATTGCGTCTATCCTCATCAACTCTATGTCTTTGATCATGAATGGGATGAGTATACAATTATTACAATAAGAATTTCAAATGATTGATCACACAGTAGATAGCAAAAAACTTGACTATTAAAAACAATTATTATTATTATTACTATTATTATTTTCATCACACAGGGCCAGGAGCACACACCATTTCTCCAGCATTTCAAAGAATGGTTTTTCTATGTAATCAAGTAAGAAATGCATCACAACCTCTCTGGTTATCTTGCCTAACTCTATCACTATAAGTCATCTCAGTTTACCATGTAGAGGTAGCTATCAAAAAATAATGAAAATACATGTGTATATTTATCTATCCTATCCATGCATCTACCCATCTATTTACATATATGTATTTATATATATTTGCATATTTACATATATATGCATGATATGAGTAAATAATGTTTATGTTTGTGTTTTTCCTGCTTTTTTTAAACAATAGGAAATGTCAAGTACAGCCCACTTCATGAAAACGATGTATTCCTTAAGGTGGATGTGCAACAAAAAATTATTCCATTAAGTTCTAAATCTCTAGCTCACATGCGTTAAGACATATCCTAACTCACCACTCATAATCAAGGTATTTTAGAAATATGGCCATTGGGTAAACAGCAGTTTCACAAGCCCTTCTTTTATTACCACCGGTAGCTGGGTCCTTTGATGACCATTTAGTTTTGGCCACCAAAGATACCTGGTGACAGAGGCAGAGCTCCTTTGAGAATTTCACAACAGCGAGGGCATTTCCAGATGCCATTTCAGGCTGCCGTTTTAATCCATTTTAGTGAACTTCTTGTCAATTTTCCCATTTTGTTCATCCATCCTTTTGTGGAAACTCACAGAAGTTTTGCTTAGCAAAGTCATTTTTCTATTGGAAAGCCAGTATTATTATTTTAAGAGGTGATGGAATCAAAACTGATGCTTGATCAGAAAATGAAGTAGCCGGGCATGGTGGCGCACACCTTTAATCCCAGCACTCGGGAGGCTGAGGTAGGCGGAGCGTTGTGAGTTCGAGGCCGGCTTGGGCTACAACGCGAGCACAAGGCTGGCCTGAGCTACATAGTGCAACCCTGCCTCAAAAAACCAGGGCCGGGAGTTTGGCTCAGTGGCTTAGGCTGTGAGTTCAATCTCCGGTGCTGCAAAAAAAAAAAAAAAAAAAAAAAGAAAATGAAGTATCCATAACAGCATCCCAGTCACCAAATCTTGTGTGGTCACTCTGATAATATTTTAAACAACATGACATTAACATTGTTAATATATACTTTTAAAAAGTCTCTACCTCTCTGCCTCCCAACATCCCCATATGCATATACAGTATAATGCCAAGTATAAGTATAAAGATGCAAAGGTAAAGGCAAAAAGAAAGAATACATAGATTCAGAGAACAAATTTTAAATACATTCTAAATGGAGAATTTCTCTTACTATTGTCTACTGGGGAAAAATCTATATGCCTCATGTTTATCACTGGACTCTCTCATGGGAACTTACAGATCTATTGGTGCACTGATTTCCTTAGAAGATCGTATCTCTGTGATCCTCTAATAAAATCTTTGGTCTGGCATAGCAGTCATCTAGCATTTTATTTAAGTTGCTGGGGCTTGTGCCTCACAGTGCACACAGCCCTGGTGATCTTGTGATTCTGGGAAGAAATCCAGTCTGAAGGCTCCTCTTGGCTGACGAGGATACCGTCCACTTGCTCCGGGCTTTGGGATGGGCTTTCAAATGCAGCCTTGGCCAAAGTGCAGGAAATTGTTCAGCCATCAGAACTGCATCACGTGACAAAGGTAGGGAAGTGGATAGGGCAGCTAGGGGCAGAGTGGCCACTGATTGCTTCTTGCTACTGCCCCATGTCTTCAGGCTGATAATTCCTATTATACCCCTCACAGGACATGGCGGCCAACAAAAAGGGGCCTCCTGGTCTCTGAACACAATGCAGTCATTTTTAGTGCTCAGAGGAGTCGGTGAAAGCCTCATCCTTGTATTTTGCCCTTCTGGGGACAGTCTGCAGGGCTTGTCACATCAGGATTTTCTCAGAAGGGTGTCCACATACACAGGTGGATTCATTGAGGCTTTAAAAAACATAAACACTCTTGGATTGCTTTTATCATTTGAAATGTGATGATTGCATAAATATTTCTTGGAAGACTTCAGCAAATAAATTGTGGCATATCTATCAATGGACTAGCACACAGTGGCTGGAATGGCAAAGAGGGCAAATGGAGCTCTCAAGGGACCTGGAGACTTCTATGACCCACTGATGACAGGGGCAGTAAGTTACAAATTAGCTTTTAAAAGCATAGCATGATTTCCTTTATTTAAATACATACATCCAAACTGTATTCCTGAAAATCTGTACAAATTATTAAGATCATATCAATGGTTTATAGGATATCCAGTGAATTTAATTTTTGTTTTTCCATATATTTGATTTTTCACACACACATTTTTTCATTTTGCAGGACAACAATGAAAGAAAAAATGGAAGATCTTCTTTGGGGTGTGAATTCAAAAGATAGCATTCGGTGACAGTTAGCCACAGTTAGGTACCAGAGTTGACAATTTTGTTGGCTAATGTCCAGTCAGGAAGACCTCACATCAAGTACCTCTCATTTTGTTCAGCTACCAACTGAAACTAGTGGTAATGTCTTTCCTCCAAGTGTGGGAATACAATGAAAAACTTCTTATGAAAGTATGAGATGCAAAATAATGAGATGGTAATAAGGACAGAATCTACACCAGACTACCTGGGCATGAATTCCAGCACAATCACTCCCTGCTTGTATAATCTTAGGCAAGTTGCTTAGCTTCTCTGAGTCTCTGCTATCTAATCTAAAAATGAGATGAGTGAGTCTACTCACAGCGTGGTTGTGTTAGAAGGATTAATTTAGCTAACATTTGTAAAGCACTTCCATAATACCTAACAAACATTATATGCATGATTAATAAATAAGTAAAGTGCTACATGGTACACTCAGAGGTTGAATTCTGGTCTGTAACTACCTAGGTAAAATCTCCTTTAGAATATAACAGACTGGAGTTACGTGCTTAAGAAAATCTTCTTTTTCTGTCCTGTTTTGTTTACTTGTATGAGGAAGGGTATCAGTGAAGCCAAGAACATAAAAATTGACATGGAAAAATGCAAGTGGAAAGCAATAATGGGAAAGAATTGCTTTGCTCTTTGTCTTTCTCAGACTGTCTTAAGTAGATCTGCTCAAATCAATAATGTAGTTGGAAAAAATTTTGCGCGTGAACAAGAACAGATTTATACAAGAAGGACCTGCCATGCTAATTGAAAGGTCTTTATTGCTGGTTGTCCATTCCTGTTAGGCACCATCTTTTAAACTAAGATGGCTTCCACTTAAATCGAGTCAATTAGAAACATTAATAAAACAACCCTGCCAATCCCCATTAGAGCCAGGCAAGACCTTTTTCTTCTCTATTAAGCAAGCAATTGCTAATCACTATTTTTACCGATATCTCAGAAACATGATCTCTAATTTACCTCTGCTAAATGAGTAATACTGATTGGTTACTAACGCTAAGTTGAAAGGACTCTGTGGGGGAGAGAAGTCCATATTCTCTGTCATTTCCTGTTTGCAAAAGGGAAATGTGACTGGGGAGAAAAACCAAGCAAATATTGTTTCTAAAGGATAGAAGAGACAGAGTAGCATATACTGTAAGAAGTAAAAGAGAAAAGGATGGATGGATCGATGACGAACATTTGGTAAACAAGAAAAAGCAAGTTTTAAAAAAGGCAGATTCATTTGAACACTGTTGGCTTAGCCAAGAAGTATGGGAAGAATTCACTAGGCGGGAACATTTTCCATTCATCCTCTATGGAGAATGCTGGGGGTACAGCAGGTGTATTCCACCACTTGGAGTTCATAAGCCTAGTACAAGAGACAAACAGATAAAGTGATAGTTATACAAGGTAGGATGAAATGTTTAAATAAGAAATGCACCTGCAGAGGTTAGGGATGGTTTATGGGGAAAGCAAGTAATTCAGCCTGGGATGATTTAATAAGGTGGGGTATTCCTCTATTCTTCATTGTTTGGAATTGAGGGATCAGGTAAAAGCAAGGTACTTGACCTTGCATTGGCTAATAGATCCAAGTTACAAATGACATCACATGTTATTTGGGCTAACTTTTACTCTGGTCAAGAATCTCTTCTTAACCACTTCCTAAGATGATTTTCCTGGCTTCTAATTAAAATCCTTCCAGACACAGAGCATCCCCTTCCTAACTACAGCCCATGCCTCCTCTGACAGCTCCAATTCTTCCAAAATTATCCTCTGTCTATCCAGAAAGCATCTCTTTCCCCAGTGTCTGTTTTTCAAATGCTTCTGGCATGGAAAAACCCTTGCTAGTGTAGATCAGTGTAACCAGGTTCAGAGGTGGATAGCAAGAGTATGAGTCTTAGTCTCACTGAAACAGGCTAGAAGGGATCCTTTCCTCATGTAAGATGGGAATTACAAATAGACTGGTTCCAAAGTGAAGGAAGAGAACACACCTATCCCATAGGTGGGTATCTTAGTGGAACAGCAAGATTGGTTATTCTATAGACAGAGAAGCCCCGAACAAAGGGTACATTTCATTTTTATGGGATCTCTAAGCAATGTCATTATCATTTATGGATTTCTTTTTCAAAAGAGGCAGGATCTCCAGACAGGGTAGAATTTAGTTACTTGCATTGGTCTCATCCAATTTACCCAAGCAACCTGTATCCATATCTCAAGTTTGTATTGGCTTGCCCCTATGATTATCCCCTTGCTTTCTTTCTCCTTCTTATTGCCCCAAAAAGTTCATCTTTTTGCCAGGTAGCTACTGCAAAGTCCTCTTGGCTCCTTACCTCATCACCATATACAAGGTTGTGCCCTTTGGCTTTATTTTCATGTCAGAGAAATTTTCACTGGGAAAATAATCATCAAATCTTTCGCCACCCACAAAGAAGCTACAATAGTCGTGAGATACGGTATATGAAAATAAATTGTGAATGACCAGTGCTATTTTTTTCCTTTGTTTCTTTTCAGTAGAATTGTTCCTGAAGTTCCTGAAAGACTCCCTGTTTTTCAACTAGTTCTTTTTATTTCCCATCCCAAGATCTTGACTCTTGGCAGCTATTCCCACATACAAGTGTTTAGAGGGGTTGTTTTTGGCCATGTCGGGGATGGAACCCAGAACTTTACACACATTAGGCAAGTGTTCTGCCACTAGGATACACTGCATTTTCTCTAAGATTCAGAATGTTGTCTGGGATTTTTGTCTCCAGTGAGTAGACCCAAACACAAATACAAATCCCACTTGGGCCATTGGGTCATTCTCTACCAGTTTTATCTAGGAAGAATAATGCAGGAAATGATCACAATTTCCAACTTTATATCTTGATGTTTATGTTTTTAAACCTTCCAATGCATTAGATTGTCTCCTGATACATATAATAGAATATGGATTCAATTTTTTTTCTACTGATCACTATTCAGAAGTTCCAACACCATTTATTGAAGACATCTTGTTCTGCCCACTCACTTGACAATCAACACTTCATTCTCTGCTACATTTCTGGATGTATCTGTGCCTAATTTTGAACTTCCAAGTCTTTTCCTTCAGTCAATTTACCTGTACGCATACTGATACCATATATTTTAATTTTATTTAAAACATAGCTTTATATTTCATGGGTACAATCATTCATTCTTTCCTTCTTTAGAAAGAACTTACATATTTATTTTATATTAAATTTAAAATTAGCTTTGTCTAGTTTCAAAAACAAAAAACAATTTTAGTGTCTATAAACTGCAATCTTGCCAATAGGTGAACACAAGAAGGGAGATTGATATCTTTATTACTACAAATTTGGCCTTCCAGGTCAGGGGACCTTTGGTCATTTGTTCAGTGTTTATTGTGTCCTTCAGTAGTGACTTAAAGTTTTCTTCATAGCAGGTTTGCATGCCTCTTATTAAATGTCTTCCCAAGCATTTTATCATTTTTGGTACTGTTATTGATGGTAGTTCTTTCACTATCTTTTCTGATTATTCATTGTTTGTTCATATTGATTTATGCTTATTAAGTTCAAAGCCTGTTGACCGTAATTTCTTACAGAAATATTATTTGTAGCCCATTTTTTAAAACAAAACCTCTCTAAGATTTTATAGTAATCAATTATATACCCTGAATGCTGGGGTGAGGGTGCTTCCTACCCGCCCATTTTTCTTTTCTGCACATCCAGTTCTTCCCTGAGCAGAGTGCTAAGCAGCAGCAGGTGACAGGGAGAGTTCTGGTCCCTGTGGTGTGGGGTTTGTGCCCCCACTGCAATGCTGCTTGCTGTGGGCAGGGAGACACAGGCATTTACCTCTGCTCATGTTTACTGTCCACGTATGTTTCTGTTTACTTTTTTTTCCATATCTGATGACATAGACCTATATCTCATATTTAAAGAAACAGAGCTCTATCTATATATCTAGATATTGCATATATCTAAATATATATATATGGCCTACGTATAATAGGTATGTTAATACAATCATAATAAAGACAATTCTATTACAATATATTGAGCACCTTAAATTTTCTTTTCTTATTTTATGGATGTCTAATTAGTGTGCAACAAACCGCATCTATTTAAAGTGTACCACGATGAACTTAGATTTTCATGTATGCTATGAATACATTACTCCAATAAGATGAGGAACATTTCCATCACCCCCAAATAATTAATCAGGCTTCTCTAAAATCTCTCCTTTCCTAGCCTCCTTGCCAACTAGTCAATGCTCCCTATCACTATAGAATGCTTGCACTTTAAAAAAAAATTTTAAATTTTATTAGTACATGTTTACAGTACATATGCCTACATTCCTGTATGGACTGTGTGTGTACACACCACATTTTAATACTTTGTTTTTTCCCTTTCCCTCTCTTTCTTTCCTTCCTCCATCCATCTCTAGATCCTCTTCCTATTTGAGGTATATTTACCTTCCTACTTTCTATGACCTATCTTTCATGTAACAGAATTTTATATGAATAAAATCATACACTATTTAATATCAGCTTTTAAGGAGTCCGACTTCATAAACTTAGCATGTACTTAGATCAATATGTGTTGTTTTAGCAGATGTAATTGTAGTTTATTTCTTTTTATTGCTGAATAGTATTTCATTTATCCATCCATCTATAGATGGGTATCTGGCTTGTCTCCAGTTTAGGGTTATTACCAATGAAGTAGTTTAGAGCATTGTTGCACCAGATTTTGTGTTACCATGTGTTTTTGTTTCTTGCAAGTAAATACCTGTGAGTGACAGGATTAAATCATATGGTAGATGTAGAAATAATAGTTCACTAAACTATCAACTGATTTTCTGAAGTGGCTGCACTATTTTACACTACCATCAGCTAGGAATGAAAGTTGTAGTTTCTCCACCTCTTCATCAATATTCGGGAAATCAACTTTCCAATTTGAACCTTTCTAGTGTTACCTCTGTATGACTTTTCAATTCCCTAAGGATTTGTAATGCAGCAATTTTTTCTGATGTGTATTTGCCATTGGTATATTTTCTTTGGTGAAGTGTCCATACAAACCTTTTGCACATTTTAATTGAGCTCTTAGTCTTCTTATTATGAAGCTTGTTGAGATTTTTAATAAAATACGTATTTTACGTTTTTCAGTTGTCTTTCAGTATTTATAGAGATGGCCATTTTATTTGTTTCTTAGTTCTATTAACAGAATGAATTTTCTCATAACAAAAGTTCTTTGTATTCCTGAAATAAATGCTACATAATGTGCTGCTGGGATGAGCTTGCCTCCTCTTTGTTTGAGATCAGTACACCAAATTTGATAAGTAAGACCATTAATTTGTATTTTTGTCTAATGTATGTCAGGTTTTGTCAACAATCTTATTCACTTGTCAAGAAATGAATTATTCACTTCCAAAAATATTTAGGACATTATACTTCTCTTAATGTTATTAGGAATAGTTGAAGTGGCAGGGATTTATTTAAAGTTATACAAAAAATTTGTCCTGTTCCTTAGAAAAATGGGACTTGTACAGGAAATAGATAAAATGAACTGGGATATCTTGTATTTCCAGAAACATGCTTTAAAAATCACATAGTGATGGGGGTCTGGAAAGGGAATCCAGGGGTCAACTGAATGATCTCTCAGGGGTCAAACCTGGAACAATCTGAGCAATGACATAAAGTAGTGTGGGAAAATGCTGATGTGAATAAATAATTGGATGCATAAATCAACAGATGGAGGAGAAGAGACCAATATCCCAAGCAGATGAATTCCAAGTCATTTATGTAAATGTTCTGCCCACACGCAGGACGGACACAACTCCCTACTCAAGTATAGGTGGGACACAGACTTTCACCCGAGCACACATTTTACAGAGGAGAAAAAAAGAGGAACTTTGCAATGGAAAATATTTGAGTGCTTCCTCCGCTCACACCAACACTGCCAAGTTCAGCATCTCCAGTGATAAACTGCGTGCACCCCCTTCAGCAGTGTCTTTCTGTGGCTGCCTCTATGTCCTCAACTGGTTCAAAATGTTTATACTCATTTCTGTCAAATAAGCAGGTAGCAGTGTAGTTGTAGCCATCTTATTCACCAGATCAGGCACAGTATGATTTTTGGCTCTTCCTCAAAGTCAAAATTACCATGCAAGTTAACCATTTTGAATCAATTCGGGACATCAAGGCAGCCAGGACAACACAACTATAGACATTCATGAAGGAGGACTTCCAGAACTGCTTTCGAAGGTGGCAAGAAAGATGGGATATGTGCATTTGAAACAAGAGGAGGTATTTTAAGAGGGAGTAATGGCCATGTGTCTTTCACCATAGGAATTATTAATTTAAAAATTCACCCTATATTTTATCACACCTGGTAATGACATTTAGTTCTCCATTCTTCCTACCCAAATTCCATAACCCCAGTCAACCCATAGGAAAACATCAGAGAATCCCAAATGTGGGGCATTCTACAAAGTACTTGACCAATACTAAAACTGCTGGGGTCATCAGAAATATGAAGTCTAAGAAATTGTCACAGCCAATACTCCAGGAAAACATGACAACTAAAAATGGGGTGTCCTGTACAAGAATGTGAAAAAGCAAAAGGACATTAGAGAAATATCAAGGAGATCTGAAGAAAGCTTGAGCTGTAGTTAATATTTATGTAATACCAGTTAGTCAATTCCAATTAATGTATTGTATGAACATAAGCTGCTTATAATAAGAAAATCTGAATGTAGGGAAAATATTATGGTTTGACAGGGTTTGCTGGGAAAGAAAAGTGATATTAGTACATAATATGAAAAGTGATAAATCAAAAATGATCTATGTGAGAATACTATTTAAGAATATAGAGACGAATTTCAGAAGAAACCATTGAAAACAGTTCTGTTTGACATATAACTTATTTCCAATATTTCTTTGAAAAATAGAATAATTATTTTAAACTTCTTTTCTGCTTTTTTCCTTGGACTCATGCTTGACAACAGTGTTTTTCCTTCTAAAGAAGTCAAGTCCTTTACATTTTGTCTTTCTTCTGTACCAGACCTACATCGACCACAATTTCCTAGGAAATTATCAACTTCATCCATGTCTTGGAGTAGATTTGACTAGAGTCAAGAAATTTCTACGCAAATGTTGCTGTCATATCATTTTGATCTGTATTTTGGGAACCATTTTATTTTTATTATGAATGATCACTTTAGCATTATAAAATGCAAAAAAGTATTCTAAGTACTCTGATTGTCTACTGCTGTGTAACAACCAGCCCACATTCACAATCGTAAAGCAGTAACCGTTCATTACAGTTGTCTCGGTCATTGTTATCTCTCCCGGGCCTGGTTTGACAGGGTTTGCTGGGTGGTGCCCACCCAGTGTCTCTGACAGGACTGAAGTCAGATGGTGGCTGCCGCCTCAGCAGCTGTCTTACTGTGTCCTGACTTCACACCTGGAGGCCCCTCTGTGGACCCTCGCAGAGTGGCTTGTGCTTCATCAGTGTACGGCGGCTGAGTCGAAGCTTAAGGGTCTTGAAAGGCAGCTAGAGTGAAGTTACACTCCTTTTCACAGATTGACCTTGTCACTCAAAATCCCATTCCACGTTTTTCTTTATAGGCAGTAAAGTACTAAAGAGCAGCCTCTAGTAAACGGTAAGATGTTAAGCTTGATACCTTGAGGAACAAGTATCCATTTCCAGCCATGTTTTGTATCAATCATGACAACACTTGCTTTATTTTAATTTATATTGTTTTGCTATACTTTTGCCTAATAGTCCATGTTAGAGCTTTCAGAACCACATTTAGTGGTGAAATATAATGCAAAATACACATGGTGGAATTTTAGGGTAGAAACAAATGATGATAACTAAAGTGTCACAGGGGAAGGGCACTCCATGAGTTTGTACCATGGAGCCTGCAAAAGAAAGAATTGTCCGGGCAAACAATATCAGGCTGAAATCTTAGATATGGGTCCAAGTAAATACATGAAGCGTTTGAAAATGAGAGGCACTATGATTTTGATGTATTTCTTCAGATACTGAAATTCAATTACCACACAATCATATTAAGAGGGGAGTCTTTAAGAAGTGATTAGCTCCTGAGGGTTCCCTTCATGAGTGCGATTAAGGTCTTCATGAAACAGGGTTCCTGCAGCACTGCCCCAGCTTGCCCTTCTGCCCTCTGCCATGTTACAGTGCAGGCTCCCTCCTGTCCAGAGGATGCGGCAAATAGGCACAGTCTTAGGACAGACAGAAGCCCACCTCAAAAAAACTGAATCTGCTGGCACCTTGATCTTGGGTTGCACAGTCTGCAGAAGGTGGAAATAAATTCTCTTCTGTATAAATTGCCCAGTTTCAGGAGCTTTGTTAGAGCAGTACAAATTTGATGCGGACAGAAGGTATTCTATGAAGAGCTCTGTGCACGGGTTAGTGTTGAAGGTCCATCAGAATAGACAATGGACATTAATCTGGCTTGTCACAATGTGTGTGTGCGTGTGTGTGTGTGTGTGCACATGCACCCTTGTGTGCAGGGGCTACATACAGAAGGCGATAGGTCCACATACCATGGTGACTTCCGAAGTTGCAAAAAAATGTTTGGGTTTTTGGCCTGGTAGGGATAAGGAGGGACTTTAACAGGGGAGAAATATGGTTCCAAATGCCAGAAAAATGGGCATGTGTTTCCATGTGGTATTACCTCCTGGTCACAAGGATTGAATTTATATTCACATGTTCTACCTATCTGATAAGGACTTACTAGCCACTTACAAATGGGAGGGGATAATGATAAAATAAGACAAAATTCATTGTTCCAGACAGCTCGAACTCTTAGTTACTTTTCACTCGTTGCCGAGACAAAATACCTGATGCCCCAAATTAGGGAAGGAAAGGTTTATTCATCTTACAGTTTTTGGAGGTTTCAGTCTATAATCAGCTGGCTCTAAGGCAGGGTGGCAGGGCACAGGGACAACACTTCAAGGCAGCAGCTGAGCAAAAGCAGCCAGAGCAAAAAAAGGCAAGAGCAAAAGAGGGGGCCAGAGCAAAAGGGGGCAAGAGCAAGCCTCTTCTCCTCCTTTATATTGTACATAGGACACACCCCACCTCCCCAGGGTGGGTGTAGCTTCACAAATCTCCTTGTCCTCCTTTGCACAGGATGAGGACATTTACAAAGTAAGAACCCTGGGTCCCTACAGAGTCTCTCAGTCAAATTTCTGACCTCAAATTGACTCAATGAACAGGTAACCACTTGTGCTTTACACTCCAGGATGTAGAGCTGCTGAGTTACTTAATTAAGCTTCTAGACTTCTCAAGTTGACACAATGCATAAACCATAACACTCAGATAACAAAATCTCATCACAATCGGTGGTTCAATTGGAAATGCTTTCTTCTGGGACCATCGTAGCTGCAAAAAAATTACATTATGTTGTGGGGGTCAGTGGTTCTTCTGAACGCGGAGGTCTCCTGGCCCCTCTGATCAGTTGCTCTACTGCTGTATGTCTGAGGCAATGGATAAAGGGCACGTGAGAAAAGCTAACTATTCATTGTGTGCCCACTGTTCTGTGGTCATTGCTTATCATCACTAACATTGGCTACCCTGTTGAATCTGTACAACTACCTAACAAGAGGGGTGCTTATTTTTGTTGATTCAGCAACCACCACAGAGTAACTTAAACTGGATTGCTTACAAGCATCACAAAATTTTTTCTCACTGTTCTGGAGACCACAAAGGCCAAGATGAAAGTGCTGGCAGGTTGAGTGCCTACTGAGGATTCGTTTTCTTGTCCATAGAGAGGGCACATCTTGCAGATCCTGTAATGAAGAAGGGTGAAGGATCTTCCTGAGCCCTATTTCACAAAGGCCGTTGGTGAAGATTTGCCCTTCTAACCTGATCACCTGCTGGAAGCCCCACCTCCTAATACCATCATAAGCAGGTGATTAGGGTTTCAACCTATGAATTCTTCTGCTACATATGCCTGAAAGCTGAGACAACAAGATTTCCGAGAACTAAAAACACCTGAGATTCAATGTTATCTACAAGCCGACGAGCTCACAGCTCTATGGGTGCTGGTAGGCAGCATGAGCTTCCTGGGTCAGACATAAAGGACAGTTTGTTCATCAGAATTATCGCTGTAGCCAGTATATCAGCATTTATTGCACCTGTTCCGTGAACACCAGTTCCTACAAGCTGATACAAGAAAGAAAGGTGTCACTTACATGTGCAATGGGTTGTATCACAAGAGAGGAACCCTGAACTTAGGGAATCTAAATCTTTAATAATAGTAAGCCCACTAGCCTTTTCATCCAGAGGGAAACACTGTCTCCATCTTCCACGGCCAAAAACATCCTTGGATAAATAGTCCAGATCAATAAACAGTAAATTCCTTGTTCAAGAGAAGCACAGAAACAGAAGAGGCTCATAGAGAATTCTCTCTCAATTTAAGGCACTTACCCGTGGTCATAAGAGGCAAGGCTGAGAATCAAACTGGGGCATTTCAGAGCTCACTTGCTCACCACTGCGCCCTGCTTTCTCCCGGATTGTCAGTACATCTAAAAGCTTCCGGAGGGTGAGGGGAGCAACTGAAGGCAATAGGGATGTCTGGGCCCATGGGTGCCTTGGGTGATGTCTGCTGGGAGCTTGTTAGCCAAGGGGCAGCTGCTCTGGTGCAGTCGCCAGGCCAGAGAAGGGAAGCTGAGTGAACTGGAGGGTGAAGAAAGAGAGACTGAGCCTCAAAGTATGAAAGCAGAGAGGGGGGGTACAGCACAGCAGTATGATTCTTCCATCAGGGGGACTAGTGAGAGGACTCTTGGGTCTGAAGGGTCAGTTCTGGGTTGGCCACTGTGGGACGCAAGTTCTTTAAAAGTGGAAAGCCTTTCAACCCGAATGCCACAGAGTGGAAGACACACAGGCTTGTGAAGCCTGGGAAGAGGTGGCTTCTCCCTGACCAGTCCCTCGCTGGTGACACCTTTCCAACAGGAGACTTGGGTGTGGTCACTGCTCAAGAGGTGGCTGTGGTGGCAGGGATTTGGCATCTGAAGCAGTTGGCGTCTAGGTTAGGGCTCAATGCTGAAGGCTCTTTGGAGTAAAATTGTCTCTTTATTAATGAGCTCCAATCCCATCTTTCTGATAGGAATGATGGGAAAGGTGTCCCTTTGGTGCTATTCAAATGAACGGGCAAGAACAGTGGGTGTTTTTAAAACTATTTCCCCATTATAGAAGGATGGAGCTCATTAGTGAGGGAAATGATTTTGCTAGAGAAAGGCTGTTACAATAAGAAAACACAACCTACTCAGGATGAACCAGATCCAAGTCAATTAGGCTGGAAAAAAAAAAGGAGGGAGAGAGAGAGAGTGCAAGAGCTTCAAAAATACCACCTCTTTGCTTCCATTCATTTGAATAACAGCAAGGGGACATTTTAGTTTTTTAATCATTTTTCTACTTGAATCAGTCTGGATCTCATTAATATAGGAATGATCTCACTTAAAAGACCTGGTGTTAAACTCCTGTTCAACTGAGATTAACCAAATCAAACATGATTTGACCAAAAAAGAACAGTCTAAAGTATTATATCTATTTTTGATACACTGCGATCTGACTTTAGAAATAAAAAAAAAGGGGACACACATTATTTCTTATTCAGCTGTTTTTGATGTGTCTGGAATATATTTTCCTAGGTGAACTGATACAAGAAGGTAGGGAAATGTGGCTAGCCACATGAACTTACTGAAAAAGAAGAGATTCAAAATAATTTGCATGTGTGTAAGAAGGGGAAGGGTCATGCAGACGATGTAAACTATGAGGAAATGTACCTTCTATAAGGATGTATTTTCCTAGAATTTATCAGGATCCTCATTTCATTAGTCTTGCTAGGCCATAGTTACTGATGTTGTCCTGTGAATACCCTGAATTTGGCAAGTTCTCACTCTCAGCATAATTACCAAAGCCTTCTCTGCAGTGGAGGCCACTGGCATCATAGGGTGCTAGCAGCGCCTCTGGCATCCACCATGGATGCCAGTTAGCAAATCCCTGCCTGTGTCTGTGACAACCAAAATTGTCTCCAGACATTGTCAAGTGTTCCTTTTGGGGACAACACTACACCCTCTCCACTTCCCGGAGATGGTCTCTCATTTGAGGTCAACTTGGCCAGAAAGCAAAAAACAGCAAAGCATGCAAGAATACCTGTGCCTGGGTGCAGGCTGTCAACCTGACTTGGTTCCTGAAGTCTCTCCAGGAAATCTTCACCTCTGCCCCTGTCCCGTCCTGCAGCTTGCTCTCTCTGCTCATTCCATGCCCATTGAGTTAAAGGACTCCACTCACTTTGCCTTGACAGGAGCTTCAGGAGAAGAGGGAGAGGTGCATCCTAAGGTCACTTAGCCTCTGAAAGACAACGGGCACACAAAAAACAGAGCCTTGGGATGCAGCCGCAGCAAGTTTTGAGTCTTGGCTGTTGGTTCCTAAGTAAAAAAAAAAAAAAAAAAAATTTGCAAATGTTTAACCTATCTGACAGTCTACATGGTCCTGTGGTTCAGTTTGTAATTCTTTGAATTCACAGTTGTGTCAAAACCCTACCCATTCAGTAGCCGTAACATTCAAATTTTGAATTTGGATCTATTTTTGGGCTAGGAATATGTTTTCTTTTGATGCAGGGCAGAGCCAGCAAGCCACAGCTCCTAGATCACTAAACAGTTAGTACTCCATACTATACCATGTTTTACTATGCCATGATGCTTAGTGAGTTAGGAGTATTAAATGAATTTTTGATTTATAATATTTTTAGCTCATGATAGTCTTATCTGGAAGTAACCTTATCTAAGTCAAGGAGCAAGTGTAATGAAAGCTGCTGCCAGAGATGCACTGGTAGAAGAGACAGAGAAAGAAAGAGGAAATATCTCAGTGTGCCCCTGCCTCCAAATTTCTCTTACTGGTATATGCAGACCCACACCAAGGCGGGAGCCAGGAAACTGCGAGAAGCTTCAGGCCAACCTCTAAAGTCAGCCTCAGAGAGAGAGCTCACTGAACCCAAAGTGAGCAACAGGTTTGAGAAAAGCTGAGCCCAGCACCAGGCTCAGCACCCGGAGGCCTGGAAATGTACTTGTTAGATCTCCATTTCTTCTCGTTGGAGGTCTGCTGTCATTTCTGAGTTAGAAACTGCTCTTGACATCTTAGTAAAAGCCACTGTCCTGAACCAGCCTTGGCAGCCACTAGCATGATTGACCATTGGTTATTCTCAGCTCACCAGAATCAGTAGCAATCTCAAGAGAGCTATGATAGCTTGAATTTAGATGTCCTCCCAAAGCCTCATGAGTGCACAGGTGGGGCTTTGCAGAACAGGTGGATCTAGAGTGTGTGATCCTGGAATTACCGGTGTGTGGTACTGTATTAGCCCACTGATTTGATTTAGCATAGTCCTGAACGCTCACCCTGGGTGTGGGCAGCACCACCCAAAAGTCTTATAGCCTGGGTGAAATAAAAAGGAAAGGAAGGCTTGTGGCTGTTGCCTGCTGCTCGCCGCTGCTTCCTGCCTGTCCTGCCATGGACTGTGCCTCCTCTGCGAAGTCCCTCTCCCATGCTCCCCTGCCTTGAAGCCAGCCAACTGTGGACGGAAACATCTATAAGCTATGAGCTAAATAAACCTTTCCTCCTTTAACTTGTGGGTATTGGGTATTGGGTCTCAGCAACAAGAAAAGTAACCAAGACGAGATCCTTGGACACATCCTCTTGTGTTGCCATGAGAAAAGCTACCTAGGACACAGAAGAATTACTGGTGACAGGAAGCTCCAAGTCAAGGGCTTAGACACCCTTTGCCAGCACTAGTTTAAAACACTACAGGTTCTGCGGGTTACGGTGTATCAGCGACACCTGTGCAGTGCTACTCTTATCATGCAAAAGCAGGTATAGACTGTATCTGAGAAAACAGACATCATAGTTATGTTCTAATAAAACTTTATTTACAAAAGCAATGGGGAAGACTTGACACAGGGTATAGTTTGCAGACCTTTACCCTTGAGGGATGAATAAATCATTGCTCCATCTTCAAACACAGTAACTCTATTGGGGCTCCCAACTACATGTAAGAATTTATCTGTTTGTGACCTCTCTTTAAGGGGTTAATGATACACACTTTCAAGTTAATGATACACATTTTTTGGCCTAATGGTTCATGTTTCATGTAAACACAAGGGTTATTTTACACTTAAAAATGGTCACTGATCAGGGGATTATTAAACATGATTTAAATGGAGAGACAGACCTAATTGCGCAGGAAGCAGATACTGTTCCACAGGGTATATGCTTCTCCTGCAGGAAGGAGCGTCAGCTTCTTTGGCAAGTGCGCAGCCTGGCATTCGGACGGCGATGCTCTTACTGTCCGTGCCTGCCACTAATGGATTTACAATTGCAAATCAGCCCCGTGCAGGAGCTGGTGATATCGTAGCCTGTGTTTATTGCGTCTCCTGTGTGCCTGCGCATTCGCGTGATCACAGGCTCTTCTCCCAGAACGATTAGCAGAAGGCCGCCCTCCATTGTTCCTGTTAGCACAGGCTCTGCGATGTGGAGAAGGAGCTGAATGCATGCTCTCTCCACGAGGTATCCCTGCTTTTCCAGCCAGGAAACAGCTTTCCCTCACAGGACACCAGAGGCGCTGCTTCTATCTAGGTCTGTTTCCACTCAGGACACACAAGGAAATCTGCCCCCACTCCCATGGTGTGCCAGCTGTCCTGCGGAAGTCACAGGGGTCCACAGCCAAATCTCCAGCTTGACACCTGTCCTGTGGCTTCTCCCACACAGCCCCTGCTGGGTTCCAGCTCTCGGCCACCTCTTCTCCTGTCCCTAGGCCCTTTTCTGGTTCTCATCTCAGCTTCCCCTTCAAAGACAGCTGCCCACTCTTTGCTTTGCTCAGAGTACACACAGCACAGCTGGGAGGTGGGTGTGGATTTTGCTTCCAAGGCAAACCCACTTTCTCGCCATGTCACCTTAGACCCATCATTGAGTCTCAAAGTTCGTGTCAGTAAAATAAGAATAAGAACACTTGCTAGGGGCTGCATGGTGTCCCCATTCGCATGCTGAAGCTTTATTTAACCCCAGGACCTTAAAAAGTGCTTGTGTTTGGAGACAGAGTATTAAAGACAACCAAGGGAAAATGAGCTCATTGGAGTACCTGGGCATTCTGAGGATGATGAGTGAGAGTTCCGCTCTCAGATACATGCAGAGGGAGAATACCACGTGAGTACAGAGAAACGATAGCTGTGCACCCACTAAGGAGAGCAACCTCAGACTGAACCACTCTGCGGACATGTTGTGGGACTTGGAGCCTGCAGAACTGTGAAGCAACGCATTTTCTGTTGTGTGAACCACTGCTCTGTGAGTCTTTGTCAGGGCAACCCTAGCAATCTACTGTAGCCTTCAGGACTGTCCTAAAGATCCCAGAATCATCGGCGCTCAGGAAATACCACCAGAAAACATGATGCAGGAAAAGCGGATTATGCTACTCCTTTTTGGATGCCTCTTTGGCACAAGGTTTATTCTGAGCTGGTTATTTTGAGAAATCGCAGGGATAACTCTGAAAGTTGCCCCTGAAGTTTACACCTACACACAAAAGATTTACACACAATGAGAAGGTGTCTCCCTCTGCACTAGAAAGAGCAGGTGTTACCAGAAAGAAAAACTCTTCTCAAAGGAGTAGCTGACTCCAATCCACAGAGGGAACCATGCCCTTGTTTCTCGGCTTTTGTTGGCCAGTTCATCTTAGGGGGGTCTTTTCCTGTGGCCTCTGTCTTTGTTTCAGAAAATGATGCCAGTTACACCTCAAGTCCCAGGCAATGCTCTGAGATCTACTCTAGAGATTTACTCTTTTCTTTGGTTTATTTCCCATCTATACAGAAGGTGTATGCATTCATTATTAAGCTTCTTTTTATTTTTCTCTGCTTAGCCTTTATTTTGTTATAGGGCTGTGTCACAACTAAGAACAGAGGAAGGTAGAAAGAAAATGTTACAACTTCCCCTACAGTATGCACAGTGTGCGTGGTGGGCACATTTGGCTGTTCAGCATATGAAAGGTCTTTCAGATCTGGGGGTGAACGGCATACATGAGTCGTGGTGAGAAGCAGGACCTGGCTTTTTCTGTTTCTATGCCTCCAGAGATGGCACACTTATGTCTGGCAATGAACCCTTGTATAGCTGAGCCGATTCCATAGTTGGTAAGTCTGTTACTGGCCTAAACTATACTGACTTTCTGTACTTCTATTCTATGGCTCCTGGTTGATCTTCAAGGACTTATAAAACAAGAGAGGCACTTGAACATAATGCATTTTGCAGCTAAATGAGGCTGAATATTCAACCAGGGCTCGTGTGATATGATTTAAAATCCTTCCACCTCACTCTTGGCTGGTCTGAGGAGTACAGCCTTCTCTAGGCCGATCGCGTAGCACAGGTTCCAGTGACAGCCATGATCCCAGCCTCGCTTCTACTCCTTGTGTTCAGGATGATTATTTTGGTCATTTTTTTGCACTTACGCACCACCTCACAAGGTTCATCAAGAGAGAAAATATACTCTCTAATTAGGTTAATATTTTATTTATGTTGCCTTCAGCCCCTGGTCATGTCTAACAGGGGTTCTATTTACAATCTTGCCAAGTACCACAGAATCAATCAACAGGACATAAATTTACTTTTCCAGAAGATGCCATTCAAAGGAGATTTACATTTCCAAGTTTGTGTTTGCTTTTCCTCACAGGTTCCTTTCCTGATTCTTCCCCTCCCGTAACTCTCCACAGGAATATGAGGTCACACAGGGCTTCAGGATGTCACCTCCCCTTCCACCCCGTACAGGTTTGTAGGGATTTTTTGTTTTGTTTGTTTGTTTCTTTAAAAAGCAATGTGATGGAAAATGAAAGAACCAGAAGTTGGACTACTCATTATTACAAAACTGCACCTGCTACTGCTCCACCTACAACTAACAATGATGTAGACTGAGTGACAGCGATCATTTACAAAGGTCTTACCAAGTGCCTGGGACTGTGAAATCTTTTGCATTTTTAACCTCTCAGAATCACCACTGCCTTGTTGGGGTAAGTGACAGACTGTTTTGCTATGAAGCACATTCCTGGAGCAGGAATGGGCTCACACTCCCTCAGGAAGTAGGGAGACTCATTAAATATTTCCAGGAAGGGTTGGGTGCATGGGAGACATTATCTCCTCTGTATGTTAAATTGTAGGCAATTGAATAACAGCAGCTAAACTTCAAGGGTACTAGAGTAATGGGTCACAGCAAGCTGCAGAAGAGCATAGTCCTATATCAATGCCCTTGGTGCCCATCTTGACTGTTTCCCCATGTGCTCTTCCTTGAAAGTATTTATTCTCTGGTTCTCCCCAACCTTGATGCATTCTACCCTGAAATCAACTCAGCAGTCTTCACCTCCCCTCGCAGTGCCTTCCATCAGAAACATTCATGTATGTTACTGGTAGAGAACTACAGTGATTATAGCAGGGTTTCATCTGCTAAGGTCTAACACACTTTTTATAGTGACACTAGTGCTATCATTGCCCTCAGGGGTCTGGTGGCAAAGTTCCACACCTTTCCAGCTGTTAGCTCTTTGTGCTATTTCTGCCATAGCCCTGTGATTTTTAGTGTGTGGTTTGCAGAAAGCCAAGTTTTCTGGGCATACATATATTGCATTACAGCAGGAAGCCAGAGGAGGAGAACTTGATGGTAGGTTGGTTAGGTAACGTTCACAGAGCCACATGCTGGGCTAGGAAGTTCTTTGGACTCCAGTGAAACCAAGTCCCTCCCTTTTGCTCCTAACACTTGTGCAGTATCTCTGACGCCCTCATGGCCAGTGTCACCCAATAGTGTCCTCAGTTTAGGATACTGGATGTTCCATTGCCATTGAAACCCTAAACAAAACTGTGGGGAAAAAAAAACAAACAACCTATGTAAAGTGTTTTTTTTTATACTCCTGGAGATTGAACCCAGGAGTGCTAAGGTACATGCCAACCCTTATTATTATTTTGCTTTGAGACAAAATTACCTCTAAGTAGACCAGGCTGGTCTCTAGTTAACAATCCTGCCTCAACCTTTGAAGTGGCTAGGATTACAAGTGTGTGTCACCATTTCTACTTTAAGTTGAACATATTTTAAGAAAAAGATCAACAAATTTCAGGGAGAATTATGACATAAATGATGTGACACATCACAAATTTTCTCTTCCCAGATGTTGAATTTATAAGAAACATTATATAAAATGTGCTTTAAATAGATGGTCAATAAAATAATAACTGATATTTGAATCTAAGAGTATTAATATTTAATGCTTAGAATACAAAACAATTACATGTAATTAGCCAGAGACTCCCAAAATCTGTCTTGGTTTATCCAATGAAAATGACCTCCACTATATAATATATATATAAAAGAATTATTAGTATAAGTCCCCATGTTCATCAGCTCTTTCCACTGTGACAGAATACCTAAGAAAAACTTAAAAGAACAAAGGTTCATTTTGGTTCATGGTTTCAGGGGTTTCAGTCCATGGCCAGTCAGCTCCATTGCTTTTAGCACTATATTGAGGCAGAAACATGGCAGAAGGGTGTGGTAGAAGAAAGTTGCTCATTTCATGGAACTCAAGAAATAGAGAGTGCAAAAAAGATCCACAGAGGAAGGATCCAGGGACAAGATAGACCCTCAAAGAAATGACCCCAGTGACCTACGTCCTCTACCCAACCCCCACCTCTTAACAACCCATTCAACTATGAACTCATCAAGGAATTAATCCACCCATGAAGGTAGCACCCCCACGATCTAGTCAGCTCTGTCAGTCCCAACTTTGCCACACTGGGTATCAAGCTCTCAATATATGAGTCTTTAGGGGAACCTTCATTTTTAAACCATAATATCTACCCTGAGTACTATGACCTTGACTTGTGGAGGATGCATCAGCAGTCTCAGCGTTAGCACTGGGACTAGGTCAAGGACATTTTTCAGTCTTAGAATGTTGTCTTCACAATGTAGCTTTATCTGCCTGGTTTTATCTATTACACATGAATATAATCACACTATGTATTTCCTCTTGCACCATGTATCTCCAAATTCATTTAGAGAACCAAAAGTGAGTTTCAGAGGAAATGGATGTGTTCCTCTGTCACCGGATGTGTCCAGTGAGAGGTAGGACTTTTGGACTTGAAGACTAAAAAGCACTGACCGAATCCCAGCTTCACTTCTGCCAGCTTTTCACACTAAGCCTGTTTTATCCACCCCTTCTCAGACTCTCAGTTTCCTTGTCTCTATACAGACTCAATGTCACCTCCCCACAGCTTTCCCTGTAGATCAAAGGACTTGACCATGTTCACTAGGCTATGAAGCAAACTCGAACTTGACAATGGTGACATTAATGACCATTATTTAGAGTGAACTGACCTTGGGCTGGGGACTCTTATGTGGCTTTTAGAAGCGTGGCTCTCTCTTTTCCCCTCTGTCAGATGGCATTGGGTTGCAACTTGGTGCTGTTACCTGTGTCTGTGTGCCAGTGTGTGCTTGATGTGGTGCTGTTCCTTGCCACATGTGATGTGGACACATGTCCATGCAGAGAAATCACAGGTGACTCCTCTGACAGGAGCAAGTGTATCCCACAGTGCAGCTGGGTCATAAGGCAGGGGGTGGCATGAAGGAATATGGTAAGGGGGCCAGGGATACAGCTCAGCAGCAAGCCTGCCCGGCAAGTGTAAGGTCCTGAATTTGATTCCCAGTATTTAAAAAAAAAAAAAGGAACATGTTAAAGCTTGCTTATTGCACAGTGAATAGGGGAACAGAGGTACAGGGGAAAATGACCCACACAGGTAGCCCTGACTCCAAGACAAACACCCCAGATCAAAGGAGACATCAGAGGCACACCCCTTCCTCCAAATAGTGGTACCTCAGTTCACGAACTTAACTCGTTCCACAATTCTGGGGAAGATGGCCACCATCATGTTCATCACCCAGTGTGGAGTCTGTGTGTGGAAGCAAAATCTTGCCCAATGTTTCTGCTTGTCAAACTGAACTGTTCACAAACAGATGAGTTCCTGAACCAAGGTATGACTGTACGGAGCTGCCTTCTTATGAGGATTCTGGCCTTATCTGAAAATTGGGGGTTAGGGAGCTCTTTCGGGATCCAGGTGAAAGTCTGTGAGAAAATGTCGGGGAAGCTCATGCCTCACCTTGGGTGCCACCAAGATGGCGAACACTGAGTGACCAGACATGGTCAAGATGACAGTACTGCCTCCAGTGGAGACACCTCTCTGCCTTTCCAAAAGCCCTGTGTGCCCCACAGTCCAGCCTTCTTCAGCTTGCCCCATGTAGACCAGACCTCTGGCAGGTCTTCCCCAGCTGCTTGTGACCTCAAGATTTATTAAATTGGACCCCAGTGGTGCCTCAGAAGGATGGGTGAGCCTACTAATCTGAATGCTGGTGGCTGAGTTTACTGGCCACTTCCCAGGCTGACTTGCAGTGGGAAGCTTCCACTGGCACTGGAGTTAAGTCCGGTCTTCTCTCTTACATATTCGTGTCGCACTCTGACCTTGATTCCTGCCTTCTGCTCTGTGTGTTCTGACCTCCACACCTACCATTAAATCATAAGCTCAGTGAGAACCACAGTGCATTCAAAACAGAATCCACAGAAAACTACCGCAGTGTAGATGACAAAGCTCATCAGGAAAAAGTGCTGGCCCACTGCGTGTGGCGTATGCTTATGATTCCGGTGCTCTGGGAGGCTGGGGCAGGAGGACCACACATTCAAGCTCACCTGGGCAACTTAGAGACTTAGCAAGATCTTGTCTCCAAAACTTTTTAGAAAGGGGCTAAGGATACAGCTCAGTGTAAAAGTTCTGAGTTCAATTCTTTATTACTGCAGAAACAAATTTTAAAAAATAGAAATGAATTATTTTATTGAATGAATGAATGGATGGATGGATGGATATCAGGTATATACATCCCACAGGAATATTCTAGTATCTTTAGGAATAACTCAGGAAAAGTGACATAATGCACAGTATATTCATGACTCGCGTGCTGCATATGTATTTGTATTATACGTGTTCCTTAAGTAAGGAAGTGACAGAGGCGATATCCTAGCACCTCACCCATCCAGATCCTGCCGGGGAACATTAGCGTTGCTCCTGCAGTCAGCAGTTGCCTTCCTGTACCAAAGGCCTGCGCGGGTCATGTGAACAGAAGATCAAAGGTCAAGGGACAGAGCTCATCGCATGCCTCCAGCCACTGGGGACTCACACCCGACTGCTGGCTCCCTAAGTGAGACCACATAGGAAGAGGCCGCTCCTGGGGCCAGTTTCCTGTCAACTTATCTTCTCCAGCTCCTGTCCTAGGCTCCTACAGGTATTTCTTGGGATGAGGATGCATCTGAAACCCACACATTACTGAAGTGCTTCTCCACAGCACAAAAGAAAGGAAAGGGGGTGGTCATGCTGATGTGTGGGACCCCATGCTCCATGCTCCATGACCAAAGCACTGGACTCAGCCTGAGACCAGCAGCAGCTGACAAGGCTGCTTGGTCAGTGCTACCTCATCAAGATAGCACTGTCACTGCACAGAGAGGGCAGAGCAAACGCAGAGTCAGGGGGGTGAGTTAGGGAGCTGGGTGCTTATCCAGGTGTGCCCAGCCTGGCCTGCTCTTCTAAGAGAGCCTTTTCCTGCCCCTTCTCATAATGCACACTCGCGTGAATGTTTGCACACAGACTCACACACATTACATGGGTTTACTTTTTGGAAGGTGCCAGCTCCTCACCTCACCCCACGTGAGGATGTCACATGCAGGGACACAGCGCAGCCGGGACACGGAGGCATCGCTCCAGCACTCCCCGTGCCATGTGCCCCGCGTACCCATGCATGGGAAAGAGGATGCTCGTGTCATCCTTGACGAGAAGCGATATGCAAGGCCGGCTCCTTTTCGCCTGCTCCCAGCTAACTTCTCAGTCCTTCTTGGCCAGGGCTTGGAAATATGAGCAACTACAACAATGAACAGAATATTCCCAAATTCTCAAGTGCTTTCCTCCGTGACCAGGGATAGGCTGTCTCCTTTCTCTGTCAAATCACAGCCTGGTGGCTGACTGTATTCCTGAGGCTGTAGGCCCTGAGCACCGACCAGCAAAGCTATGGGATAAATGAGGGACACAACTTCAGGCACCATCAGTGGGACCTAATGAGCTTCCTCCTGCAAACTTTGCTGCCTCCTCCCAAGATAAGGGAACACAGAGGAGAAAGACATGAGGTGTCAGTTACTGCTTCTGACACTGATCAGACAGAGCAGGCTTCCACCCCAATGCTAAGCCATGGAGGGCTCATCCAAGAACAGCTGCAGACTGGACCTGGACATTCCTCCAAGTAGACACACGGCTGCTTGGCCACCTGCCCAGATGCGACACCAGATCTTTCTCTAAGACTTTTCTGCCTTAGCAGTGCTAGTTCTTTCTTCCTTGGGCACCTTCCCATTGTAGGATAGAAAGGATCAGAGGATTCATGTTTATAAAGAGTATTCTTTGGCCTAGTTGGCTAGAGAGATGCTTTTAACCTTCTAAATATCCCAAACATTAGCACATTGCCAGCTTGAGAATCAGAAGCTAACTAACCAGATCAGGCTAACTCAACCCACTAAGACACAGAGAGACACTGTATGTGTTCAAAGCAGTCATTCCAACGAGTTCCAGGTCCCTAGTGACACACAGAGAGATGACCGTGGAGGACCCTATTTCATTTCTTATTGAAATGTTCATATTTCTTTTGCATTTAGGAAAATGACCTTCGCAAGCTTCTGCTGTTGACCAAGCAGATCAGTCCATTTTCAGACAAACCTGGGGGCCCGAGTCCAGCCTCTGCTGGTGTGAACTTGAGTTCCACGTTCTGGTGAGAACACTTCCGGTTGTGTGCACACTGTACAGGGAACCGCTTCAGTGAATCCCGCACATACTCAGACTTGAAGGATTTGAAAAGCTCCTGGGAGCTAGCAGGTTCCCCTTCTGACAGCAGCTGTGGTTTGTCCTTCTCTATCTCTGCAGCACTGATTCAGGAAGAGCACACCCCAGAGAGGGCAGCTGGGGAGCTCTTGAGTTCTTGTTCTCAAACTTGCACTCAGCATGAAGCAAAGAGGGCCTTTGATTCCTCTGCAAACTCTTCCTCTGACAGTGAGCTCTGATGTCAGGACAAGACGGCTGGACAAGCACACCTTAATAACATCCTTCCCAGTCCAAGCACACGACCCGCGTCCATCAGATGGCATCGTCAGTTACATGACGCACATAGTCACCCATCGAGTACTTAGCTGAACTCCGAGGCAAGAAAGAAAATGCACAGGAGGCAGTAATGAAGAAATCCCAAGTTCTGAATGTGAGGTGTGAGAAGAAGGATCTGGGCCAGACAAAGAGGGCCATAAAAACCACTTCACTGTCTCTGGGTATCAGAGTCCAGGACACAAGCCCAGGGACCTGGAGAAGAAGATCAGGGTCATTAAGAATGATTTGGAGTCAGCTGCATGTCGTTGTTTCTGTGAACTAGGACTAGAGTATCTTACCCCACTGTTGGCACCTTTGCTGCCCAGCCAAAGCCAGGGGAAGAAAGTGTTGCCCGTGAACAATGAGAATCCCAGCAGTGCACAGCAGAGGTCCAGAAGTCAAATGGAGCAACTGGGAAGTACAGAAAGCCCAGCTGTGGGACCCCAACATCACTTCATAGACAGTGAACTCCACAGTCTCAACGGGTGCGAGTTCAAAATCTCCTGGACACAGCTCCCTGCTCAAGGCCACACTGAGACAGACGCCTGCCTGAAGATGGTGCCTTGGGAAATGACCTGACACCTACGAATAGCGAGGCCTGCACCCCTAGAAAAGGGTCAGGGGTTTCAAATAGGAAAATTTGGGCCCACAGGGACCACCAAGGAAGGGGAGTACGGGAACTATGCATAATAACATTGCGTATACTCAAAGACACGAAGGAATGTGAATCACACAGTGAGAAAGAGCAAGGGAAAATAACTGACTAGAAAGCCGAGATTTAAAAATGTAGTCTTTGAGAACATTACTTTTAATTCCA
Source organism: Dasyprocta punctata (assembly GCA_004363535.1). Lineage (NCBI taxonomy): Eukaryota > Metazoa > Chordata > Mammalia > Rodentia > Dasyproctidae > Dasyprocta > Dasyprocta punctata. Next base: position 50,919 of record RJWM01007342.1, read on the forward strand.
ATAACTGAGTAGGACATTTTGACACAGAAAACGAGAGAACGAGCAAATGTGGAGATAGAAGAAGGCTAAAACATGTCTTTCAAGAGAATTAAAAGGTGGAAAATATGAAAGGTAAATTTAAAAATATAGAAGACAAAACTACTTCTTTCTTAGAAAACCCAGGTGAGGAGAATGAAGGATCACAGAAAAATGTGATTTGTGTCTCAATGACTATCTGTATACCAACAAGAAGGAAACAAAATTTGTCTGGGAAGGTGTAGCTGACAGAAGTAGGTTTGCCTCCTAACTTTTCCATTGATTTTTGCTTGGAACTGAAGGGGGAATGCTGGTGTTCAGCGCCCATATTGTGAGCATGAAGTAAGCTAGAGGCCATTGCAGAGGAAACAAAGCAGGAAGCCAGGTCCCCGTGAATTGTGTGTTTTTGTGATGGAAACCAGTCTGTCTGATTCTAATTTTGTTACTGAATAAGAAAAAGAAGATCCTGAAGTTTTAAGCCATTGTTTTGAGAGACTTTCTACTACTTCTTGTTGATATCGTTAACAGATTCAAAGCACAGATTTTCAGGAATTTAAAGACTAAGAGAACTAAAACCAGCAATCTTCACTGAAAGAGTCCCTGTAGGAGAACCTCGTTAGAAAGGAAATCAGGCCAGAAGCAAGGAAAGAAAATGGGGAAGCCAAGATGCATAGGCACGTTTGTCATCTCTGTTGGAAAGCCTGGGTCAGAACTGATTTCTTTCAATAATAATCAATATCGTTTTATCATTGCTAAGTCATTTGTCCATATAGGACTAGAATATCAGGTGGTAAGTGAGAGTTTAGAGGAAGGCATACCATTCAGAGTGAGACAAAGGACATTCAAGTCTTTGCCCTCTTCGGGAGAAGGGTGGAGGTACTGATTGGCTTTAGATTTGGCTCAGTTATGAATTTAGAAACTGAGGGTGTCTGAGCCTCTCTTACTGTCCCTAAGACATGATATCAGACACCCACAAATTAAAGGAGGAGAGGTTTATTTGGGTTCGAATTTCAGGCTATAGTCAGCGGGCTCCAAAACAGACAGAATGGCAGAAAGACATGGTCTAGGAGAGCTGCTCCCAGCATGGTGGCTGGAAAGGAGAGACAGAGAGAGACAGAGACAGAGAGAAAGAGACAGAGAGAGAAGTCAGGGGACAGATAAACCCTTCTTTCCAAGCTGTGCTGCCAGCGATCACCCTTTGGACTGAAGGGGGAAAGTAAAATTTTAAGTAAAAGTCTGCCCAAGATGTCCACCAAGACCAAGTGGATCTGTCCGGCAGGCCGGATAACGGAACTCTTCTTCCTTTGGGCAGCCCCTGTCTTAGCTGCACTTGTGTAACTGATGACCTTACAGGGTCACTTAAAACGTAAAGGGAGGTTCTTTCCTGTGTATAATCCATGTTTGCATAACTGATAGCCTTATGATGTAACTGGAAATGTTCAGACTCCTTCAGCAACCGTTGGTGTCACCCAACTCTCCAATAGCATGAGCCAAATCTGCTTATGTGCCTCTCCTCTCACTTTCCCCTTGAAAGCCCCGAAACTCCACCGGGCTGGGCGCTGGCTCTTTGGGAGAGAGCCTAGTCAGAAGCCCGCTGGTGTGATACCCTGTCTCCTCAACCTCCTCAGTGCTGTTTCTTTCCGCTTTTGATCTGTTTTTCGTAACAGGACTAGATCTCATCTCTTAGCATCAAGTCAGCTGTTAAGGCCCCATAAATCAATCACCTTCCCAAAGCCCTCCTATAGATGCACGAGGCTCTTGGGGGTCAAGTCGATATAAACCCTGACAGGATAACTGTGGCTGAGCTGTGAGCGTCCTCTCCTGTCCCTCCTGATGCTCCTCCCCCTTCCCGGTATACCCATGGGACCTGCCCAAGTGTGCAGGCCAGACCCTACAGCACGGGCAGGGGAACAGGCCGACAGCCTAAAGCCTCACCTGCAGGGTCCTGTGCCACAAGATGGCTGGGGACAGTCATTCACAGAGGACATTCCCTCAACCAGACCAGTCCCTGATCCCCTCTGCAGCCTTGAAAAGTTGCGTGACTTGGGGTAATTTGCATTCTTCCCTCTAAATTTTTTACCCTCCTGTACTCGGGGGGCTCGTGAACTCTTATTTCCCCTTTATAACTTGCTTCATTAAACACAGTCGCGCAAGCACACACTCCTTCGAAAGTGCCTGGGCACTGACTTCACTTTCTGTTGTTATTTTTATATTCCAGCAATTTCCCCAATGCTTTGTGATAGTCGCTTCCACCGCAGAAATGAGCCTTCCCTCCAGAATCAAACCAAGACTTGCACGCTTCCCTTCAGAGTTGAAGTAGGTACTTGATGAAGTTGGGTCCAATCACCCACATTGGTGATAATAGGGAGAAATCATCGGTGGGAAATTGCAGGCTTCCTCTAGAGAAGGAAAAAAGAAAAACTACAAACCTCCCCAGGGCAAGCACCATGCAGGCCTGTTTGAGTGAATCACATGGGAAGCCTGGCCGGGTAAGGCTGGATGAGGCCAGGTGTGGCTGCCCCCAGAGTCTCCCCCACTACCCTTCCTTAAAATGACACAAAGTTCTCTTGCTGTCTTTGAGAATGATCGCCTGAAAAAAGCATTTTGATTGACTATTTGTATGTGAAGTCCTCTCAGTCCTCTGCTCTTGGACTGCAGAGCTTCTCTCCAGAGCAGAGGAGATGAGGGTCTCAGGTGCAGACCTCGCCAGCCCCAGGTCAGAGCTCCATCTCTCCCCCTGCTTTTGGGGAGGAGGCTCCTCCACCCTCCCTGAGCCCCGCCAGGCAGAGTTCTGGTGACAGCAGCCTTGGATGTCCCCCAAGCCCTCCCTGCTTCCCTGTTTCATTACTTCCCAGGGCAAGTGCTGCCCACGACCTTGTTCCCTGTGTTACGGGGTTTGCACGAGGCCCCTATCCCAACTGTCCCCATGTAGGTCTGTCTGCCCTCTGCCAAGCTGGACCAGTGACCCAGCTCTTCTCTCTTCGTTCCTCTGAGGGCCAGCGCTCACGTTCCCAAAGCATGCTCCATCTTTACTGGACCCTAGGAGAGGAAGGTGGGCAGAAGGCGGACAGCATCTCACCTGGGGGATTATTCCTAACTTGCAGCCTCTCCCTTCACAGTGCCGTCTGTGTTCAGAGAGGGAGAAGATGAGGACAGGCCACACGCTTTCGACTACAGCAGCGTATTTCAAACAGGAGTGTGACTCCTCCGAGATGTCTAGCTGTTGGAGTCTCCAGTGCCTTTGCATAGATTTTTCTCCTCAAAGGGGGAGCAGTAGCCTCTGCCACAGCTCAGTCTACATGCGCTTTCTCTGCCAGGGTTGCGTCCAAGCACTCCGCGTGCTGATTCGCTTAACCCTTACCACCTCTGGAGAAGATTAGCATCCCTAGCATCTCCACTTCAGAGAGGGGAAACTGAGACCCAGAGAGATGAGCTTCTGCAGGCTAAGAAAGAAATCCCAAGTAGTCTCACCATCAAGGCCACCAGTTTGCCACAGCTCGCCGGCACCAGGCAGAACCAAGGGACCACAGACAGGATCCAGAACCCACAACTGCTGTATTCTGTTGGACTTGGGTCCATTTCCTGTATGTTTTCCTCCCTCTCTCTCTCTCTCACACACACACACACACACACACACACACACTCACATACACACAGAGTTGATTCTTCGTATCCATCATGGGTTCCACCTCCATGAATTCAACCAACAGTGGATCAAAAATACTCTCCCTCAGAACTGTGTCTGGATTGCACATCTACGGATTATTTCTTCTTGTCGTTACTCCATCAACAGTGCAGTCAACCCGCTGGAGTATTTAGATTCTATCGGGTATTAGTAATATAAATACAAGGACAGGGAGCCCAGGCTATATGCAAATACTATAGAGTTTTAGCTAAGGACTTGAACACGTGGGTTTTGGCACCCAGGGAGTGTCAGGATGGGTGACCCAGGGGACATTTGTCTGAGCTGTGGGGTCCTGTAGTGGGGCATCCATCGTGTCTACTCTCCTAGGTTTTACTTCCTTGGGAGGAGCAAGTCAGCCACAGTGATTCCTATGACTTTATAGGCTCCTAGACTCCTAGGTTCTGGAGCAGCTGGGGAAGAAGGAGAATCGAGAGCCCCTTCCCCATCAGAGGCTGCAGTGGGCCCAGCATTAGGGCCCCAGATTTATGGCCATGTCTCAGGCCTCCGGAAGGTGGAGGCCAGGTGAGCTGTGCAGGTACCCTGTGAAGCCCATTCGGGAATGGACAAATCCTCCCTATCCCACCTGGAGCCTGCACCAGCCATGCAGGTCTGTGCTCTGCCTCCCTCTGCTTGAGGTCTGCGGACTTTCCCCCAAATGTAGGGATGGGGGTAGAGAGTAACCCAATCAACCTTTGCAAATTTACAGAAAGTTGCAAGAGAAGTTAGCAGAAAGCATGGGGTACTTGGGGTGAGCTAGAGAGGGGAGAAGAAGGTGCTTGTGAGAGCCTAAAGGGGGAAGAAATAGGGAACCCCGCATTCTCAGAACAGCTGGAGGCCCGAACAGGAAGAAGAGGAGCAGAGAGCAAAGCCTGGGGACAGCGGCAGCACCAGGAGGTATGGACACAGAGTACGGGGTGCCGAGCTGCTTGACTTGAATCCTAGGGTGATGGGAGCCGCTGGAGGGACCTGAGAAACATGACCTTCACGTCGCTGAACCCACAGGTTAAAGGTAGTGTGAGGTGGGGAGGAAGGGTTCTGATCGTCTGTATCATTGCAAGGTAAATACAGTCTACAGCAATTCGTTACACATTTTGAAATAACCAGCGGAGATGAGTTTGAAGGTTCCCAAAGTATGGAAACAGTAACGCGTGAAAAAAATGGAAATGCTTATCTTCCTGATTGGATCATTTTACATAGTGCATTCATCAGAACAAATATTATAAGAGTCACTTTCTTTTTGTTTGTTTGTTTGTTTTGTTCGTTTTTTTGTTCAAAGTACTGGGGATTGCACCCAAGTGCTTTACACTATGCTACACTCCCAGACCATTTTAATTCTTTTTTTTTTTTCTCTTTTTTTGAAACAGCATGTCAGTAAGTTGCTAACTTTTCCCAGGTTGGGCTAAAACTTGTAATTCTCCTGCCTGAACCTCCCATAGTACCAGAGGTTACAGACATGCACCACCATACATGGTTTAATTTTAAAATAATAATAATAAATTACAAAATAAGTGTAGGATGTGGCACTGGCTTGAAGAAAGCAAGACTGGCCACAAAAGAGTACAGATGATGAAGCCTAGAACCAGAGCACTGAGATACAGGAGAGGAGGGAGATGAGACAGGATTCTGAGGTCACTTTGAACACGGGGTAGAGGGGAATGTGGAATTAAGGATGACGGGCACTGGAGGATACAGATCAGATGCTTGTGGAGAACCAGCTGGCCCTCTAACAAAAGTTTGAATTGATCGTGACAATGACTGCTAATATCTACTGTGCCTTCTACTTGCCAGGTAATTTGTGCATGTAATTCACACGTTTAGTGTGAACGATGACAGAGGGGCGGCATCACTTGACCAGGAGAGGTAGTTAGATAGACCAGCATGCTTTTCTACAATTCCAGCAATGGTAGAGAGACCAGCAGGGAGAGAATTGGAGCAGGCCCGAGGATCGGGCTATCAGGAATCTGCTCACTCTGCCAGATATGGTGGCACATGCTTGTGATCCCGGCGCTCTGAGAGGCCAAGGCAGGAGAATCACAATTTCTAGCCCAGTGCAATCTCTAGTTTCACAAAAATAATGTCTTCCCTCTTTCTTAGGCTAATACGTCTATTTCTTCACACAGAATGCTCATTGGTTGCCTCTCGTGAACTTCACCCTGCAGTCAGTCTCCAACCAAAGCATGAGGAGTTTATGTAATAGACTTGGTGCACATTGATTCTCACTAAGCACGTATGAAATTCTGTACGTTCTATGTGTCTGTCCACCCAGATGTGCTATCCACATAGTATGAACTCAGGAGTGCGGTCATTTTTAATGAGCTTGTACAGTGAGTCAAGAGAGATGACGAAAGCATCAGGTCCCCTGTCCGGTCACCAGCATTGCTCTCCACAGCCCTGCGAGCTGCCCGTGCTCCATTAAAGCTTCTCCTTGTAACTGTGCACTCTTGAAAGAGCTGTGAGCACATACATGAAAACAGTGTGGTTTATGGTTTATAAAGTGATTCTTGATATCATACAGGCTGGATGAATGTCTAATAGAGCTCTTTAAAAGTAACCAGCTGAAGTCTAGAAACGTCTGCTATGAAAATGTCAACAGTATATAAGCAAAGAGACCATTTAATTACCTCTGCCGTCTAATAAAACTAATCTGAATTTTTATTCTCAGACTCTGGTGGCAGAAATTGTCACATGTGTAATGAATCTAATGGGATGTTCCCTCTTCCATTAGATTCCTCCTAGATTTGCTCCTCCTAGATTGTCACAGCTACATCTGTGTCCTTGGCTCCTGTTTATTTGAGCAAGTTATGGGTGAGATCTAAAGTACCCCCAAATTCTCATGTGTGGAAAGTGATTGGAACACGAGGTGCTGTACTCATCAATGGATTCATCTATATGAGTTCAGTAGCTACATGTGCTCTTGGGAGATGGGGCCTGAATGGAGGGCTGGAGGTGAAATGGGGGGGTGACCTGGAAGGGCGAGAGTTTGTCCCGGCTCCTCCCTTCTCTCTCTGCTTCCTGGCACCTTGACTTGAATAGTGCTCCCCTGTCATGCCCTTGCACCATACTGCTTGTCTTGGAGTTGGCCAACCATGGACTGAACCCATGAACCAAAATAAACTCCCCTCCTTGAAATCAAGGGTGCCAGGTACTGTGTTCCCTTTGCAAGAAAGTGACTAATGTGTGATGGGTGCCTGGTGTCTCTTGCCCTGTCCGATTGACAGACTCCTGAAGAACTGAGTACTCCTCCTGGGAAAGGCAGACAGAATGGATGACACACAGCTACAGACGTGAGCACACCTGTTGTCACAGCCTGGTGCAACCTGATGCTGATGGGAGCTGGGAAATATCATCCATCCACGCAGGACCTCAGCCTGTCAGTATGTGAATAGGATCATCAATGCCCAAGGTGGGTGGGAAAGACTAAATCAAAAAATATGGGGAAAAACACCCAGAAACATTTTGATTTTGAGCATTCATTGAAATAAAGTCCATGGCTGGGCCTAGTGGAATGTAAGTCCAGCACTCTTGAGACAGGAGGGTCACGTGGTTCACAAGTTCAGCACCAACTTGGGGAATTTTGCTAGTGATATCCTGTCTCAAAATCACACACACACACACACACACACACGCACACACCTGAAATATATGAAAAGGGTTGTGGATTAGTTTAGTGTGAAGGTCTTTGGTTTAGTTCCCACTATAGAAACAAAGAGAGAAGGAGGAAGAGAAAGAGAGAGAGAGAGAGGGAGGGAGAGAGGGAGAGAAAATACAGTTGCATATGAATTAAAATGCACACAGAAGAAGGAAATTCAATGGTTTCAATGACAGTTTCACTGTAATTAGGTTTATCTTCTCTAAGGACCCTTGGGTGGAATTTGGAGCATGCATGAAGCCTTTGAAATTGTCGGCACCATATTTATGAGTGGGCATATGCGCAGTTTTCTTCTGAAGAGAGAGCCCATGGCGGTCATCATCATTCAGAAGGGCAGATGGAAAGGAAGTGGGAAGCAGACTATGGTGATGACAAGCTTCAGTCACTAAAGTCTGCACTCGGCCCAGATCAGGCGCCGAGCCTCAAGTCCACACACAGCTCCAAGAGCCACTCTCTCCAGGCTCACACCCTTCCCAGGGACTAGACCTGACCGTTTTACCTTGACGTGGCCTGTGACTAGATGTACCACATGCAGTACTTCCTCCCAAGAGCCTGGAGCGAGCTGGGGTGTCACTGTACCCAGGGGCATTTGCGGTCCCCTTCTGCCCATCTTCTTCTCCTCCCTTCCTTTCCTAGTAGTACTGATCCTTAACAAACACCCTGCACCCTGGGCTCCCTGCACTTCCGCATCTGCTGCTGGACAGACCGACCTGTGGAGAAAGCAGAGTAGATGGAGCAACATGTCAGGGGAAACCAGAAACTCGGGAAAGTGTTCCAAGAACACAAGTGAGACTATTAGGTTAAATATAGCAGCAAGGTCAAGGCAAGGGCAGAAGTCATTCAGCAGTCCTTGCCTGTGGGGCCCCTGGAAACCACAGTTTTGAAGGAGGAATAGGAAAGTTTGGGTAGAGATTTGATAAGTCATTGGGGTATGAAAAGAGAGGAGACAGCCAGTTAGAACTCTTCTTGGAGGCAAGAATTCTGGAGGGAAGGGTGGGAGGATTCCAAGGTCAAGGAGAGAACCCGGCATTTTCAGCTCTCCTTCCTTACAGACTGCCTCTTCCCACTTAAGACAGATGCCTGGGAATCCTTGGCAAGGCTGAGCCGCCAAATCTCCCCCAAATGATTCAGTGAAATAACGGAGTCCGAGAGCACAGGAAGTTCCAAAGACTGTCGGGTTGGAGCCAGACGGCTGGGGAACGTGCACGCCCCTCAGAGGAGGTGCCCCTGCATTAAGGTGTATCAGGTGGCTCTTATCAGAGGGCCCCATCGGCCAGTCAAAGGGCGGGTTATTGTGTGTGCCAGGTTGCTGGAAACTGGCCCCTCCAAAGTGAGCTGAGAGCCAGGGGCCCACCCCCTCCTTTCCAATCCTTGTTCAAACAGAGCTCAGGGATCTGTGATTGGCCCAGAGAAACAGAACTGAAAGAAGGTTCCACACCATAAGGAAGCACCAGGTCCCTGGGTCTCGAGGAGTCACAGTCTTGTGCCTGTGATCTCCATGGCAACTTTCCGAGGCCGACTCTGCTCTGTGCAGAGTAATCCCAGTTTGACCCTCTTGCCCAGGTAACTGAGTTGTGACAGCATTTTCCAAATAACATTAGGCCAAAGACTTGTTGAAGAAGGCAAACATACCAGTGGCCAATGATGCAATGAAGAATACAAAAATAATAAAACAGACAACCTTTCTGCTACAAATCTCCATTTTGGCTACAGAGGAGTGGCATCACAGATGAGCAAACATATTTGTGTCTCTTTACAATTCCATCCCTTGTCACTTATTGCCCAAGGTGGCCTTTAGCCAGTGTCTTGTTTTTCTGGCTTCTTCAGTGATGGCCTAATGGAATTTCATACTGCCCTAGAGGAGTGCAGCAATACCCCAGATTAGCCCTTCTCAACTTCTCACCCATAGCAGATGCTCCTCATCTCTCTCTCAAAGAATCCCATCCTCTGGACAGTCTTCCACTCTGTCTTCTCCTAGAACAAAGACCTTAGACATTAGGTAAGTCTTTGCTGGGCCTCAAGACAGGAAATGTGGATGAAGTGACCTTCTCATCTTTTAGGGCTTGACAGATAATAACAAAGCCCATGATTCGGGATGGAAATGGAAGTAGTATTTTTTATACAGCTAATAATAACATCTGCCATCTCTCAAGATGAAGATTTAATCTTGTTAGGATATTCTACGGAAAACAAGCAATCATTTTGACAAATTACAAGGAGAACTCACTTTATAATACTAATATTGAGATTTGTGTGGCCCTTTTGAATTTATAAAGTGCTTTCGTATTTCGTATTATTAACTCGTATGTTCCTCAACGTAGAACAGATATCACATATGCCGACTTTATAGGTCAGATCTTTGAAGCTTTCAAAAAAGTGATTAAATCTCTTTCAAAAGTGATTAAACCTCTTTAACTTGAAATAACAAGACCAGCGTCCTTCTCGGATGTTTCTAAGTCCTAGCCCCTAGACTGCTCTGAGAAAATCCACTTCTTAGAAACATCCACTGTAATTATCACCTAAGCAACCTTCGCAAACTGTTACAAAGGACTCTGCGAAGCACTTGTTTTGCAAGGTAGAAGTTTCCCTCTGTGTTAGGCTTAAAATTACCCCAAACTCAACTAACTGGCATGTAAAGGGATAAAACCCAGGAACAAAATTAAAATACTCAGAAGTCTACTTCACAAACAGCCTCGTTAATGACTTGAGGTCCCGGCAGAACGGCAGCTTTGGAATGGTCTCTCCCAGGAGCGCCCTGCCCTGATCTGCGGCCCGCACACACAGGGGAAGCAAGGCCCGGGGCACGCGTTCAGGGGCACACAGTGGTTGGGTTTGCAATTTATAACCCGAGGCCAACCAACAAATTCTATTACTCAAACATGTGAAGCAAACCCAAGGAGAGGAGCACTTTAAACTAATCTTTTGCTCAGAAGCGACATTTGCAGTTCTTTTCACTTACTTTTCATTACTTCACCACAGGGGAACCGTTTCCAGGAACTATTATGTTAAGCAGTATATTAAAAATGAGTCTTGGTATTTTTTGCAATAAATAACAGTTCACATTTATTCCAAGCACAGAAATACTCACCAGAACTTACTTCCATTACCTGCATTACCTGCCTTACAAAGTACAGACCTATTAGACATGATGTAGCATCCCGTCAGAGGAACATGACCCAAGCCCACAACTATTTCCTGAGTGTTTGCCACCTGCCAGTCCCATGCAGGGTCCTGAGGATACAAGGACAAGTAAGACACAGGACTCCCACTCAACAAGCACATAGTAGGTGCTTACAGTGGACTTTCTCTGGAGGGAAGGAGCAATCGCTTTAGAATCACAGAGATGAAGACTCGAATACTGGCTTTGTCCATGCCCTTTGGAGAATTACCCATTTTTAGCCTTAGCTTCCTCATAAGTAAATTGAGATTATTAATATTGCCCTTCAGGGTCTTAGGAATGTGGAAAAAAATAAAGACCACCAAAAGGAGAGCAGTGGGAGGTCACTGATTGAAAGCCAGTTCTAGCAAAGAAGATGGTCTCCACCACCATGTTGGGCAGAGAGGGTTTGGGGGACCTTCAGAGTAGTCACAAAAATGACTTTGAGCTGATATAGCCTGAGGCTGCTGGCATGGAGATGCTGGAGACAAGCCATCAAGGAGAAGGAGTCTTGTAGAGGGTATTGGGAGCAGAGCTGTTTTGTTCTGGTTGGTTCTGAGTTGGAGTGGGGATTGGTTAGGGAAATCGGCAGTCACTGACACCGAGTGCCAAGTACTGTAGACCAGTCTCTGCAGGCATTGAGGTTGGAGTGCTAGTGTCCTGTGAGGTGTGTCCACCATCCATTAGTACTTTTATTCCTTGGGAAGACAACACAGTCAGTTCATTATAGGACACTGATAAGTATGTGCCTCTGTTAGGGAACAAAGAATCTCTTGCTAAATTAGAGGTACCGAGTTTTTGGGAGCCTTGCAAAAGATGTTCCTAGCTATAATGAAGAGTTTAGACTGGAGAGCTGACCTTCTGTCAGGGTTGTGAATTACAAGTGAGACTTAAACAGACAGAGCATGAAGTGAAAATCTCACCCAGAGGGAGGACACAGCAAGGTCAAGGGTAAAGAAGCAGGCAGGAGGCAGGGAGGTATCTGGAGGTAGCTGTGCTCCTTGATGGACACGAGAGAGCCAAGCAGAAAGGAAGATGAATGGAACCAGATGAGTGTGGGAAGTGGAGAAGAGAGGGGGAAGGTTAGGGCATGCCTGAGTTTGTAGACGGGAGGAGGGAGATGACCCCAGCCTAAATCTGGAGAGAATGCATTAAGGAAGTAGTAAGAACAGAGAATGCACCATCTCCTTCCAGCCTGGCGGTGTCTCCTGCTAACAGAGCCCTGCCTGCTGCTCAGTGTGGGATGACAGCTGGCTTCCCTGCTTGCAGACTGAGACTTGGTACCCAGGTAGCCTGGCTCTGAGGGACCACAACAGGCTGAGCCCTGCGCAGGCCCAGAGGAACGTAGCACCAAGGACTCACTCTTTCTCCTGAGTCGCCGATGGGAACTGCAGAATTCGAGCTGCAAATTTGAAATTCTGTTGACTCCTCTTCCAAGCAGGTGAAAGCTCAGCTGCCAAAACAAGATTGTTTCAAGGCAGCCTCAACAGAAAAGTCACTGTCGCCAGACTAACCATAAGGTGGCTGGACACGCGCCGGCTCCCCACAGGGATGGGGTCATTTTGTATGGCAAATGTGTACTAATGCAAAGTTAAAATTTAAAAGAAAAAAGAAAATTGGGTCACATGAAAAAAGATGGCATATCTATCTATCTAGCCTTGAGGTGGAGACCAAGGTGTAGCCTACAGATCCACATGGGGTGGTTCTCTGTCTTTGTCTTTACATATCGTGGGCTAAGCCATTTTTAGGGATCCATTTTCATCCTGTTCATTCACTTGTTGGTGACTTTCTTGGCTGTGGACTTGGTATCCCACTAAAACTCCAGACTGGTGACTGAGCCCTAGCAGCTGACTCCGAGTAGCTTTCCAAGGGCAGGTTAGCTCCCAAGTAGCGCTTCCTGGACACTGGAAATGTGCTGGTCCTGGGGCCCTCCTGCCTAATCCCATTCATTATCAACAGCAACCCTTCTCATTTGGAGTTGATGTGGTTCCACCCAGGCCTCCAGGGCATTCTTAGGACCAAATTTCTTCCTGAAGATTGGATGTTGCTATGGCTGTAAATCAGATTTGTGAGAACAAAACATTAGAACATTTCCCCTAGGATAATGTCACCTTGAGAGGATCCGTCTGCCCACTCACTGGCCTCTGCCATTGGTGCCATCACTGACCCCTGTCTTGGTTACTCTTACTTTTGTCTCATTGCTAGGACAAAACACCTGACACCCAAAATGAAGGAAGGAAAGGTTTATTTATCTTACAGTTTGTGGAGGTTTCCGTCCATAATCAGCTGGCTCTAAGGCAGGGTGGCATGGCACCAGGGCAACACTTCAAGGTAGCAGCCAGAGAAAAAGCAGCCAGAGTCAAAGCGAGGGCAAGAGCAAGCCTCTTCTTCTTCCTTATATTGTACACAGGACAGCCCCCAGCTCCAGGGTGGGTGTAGCCTTCACAAATCTCCTTGCCTCCCTTTGCGCAGGCTGAGGATGTTTACAAAGTAAGAACCCTGGCTCTCTGCTGAGTCTCTCAGTTAAACTTCTAAACTTTTCGAGTTGACACAATGTATCAACCATAACAAGTCCCCCTTCATGCACCTTATTCTACCCTATTTCTTCAGGTGCTGCCTTTTGTATTCCCAGCTGCCTCCCACACTGACCTGTGGGCACCTTGCAAGCATTCATTCATTCCTGGAACAAATACCCACCAACCATCCCTGAGGAGCTCAAGAGAGGAAACATGAGAAGGCAGACACTACACCAGCTCCGTGGAGCTTAGTCATGGTGGGGGGGGTGGCGGTGATGGAAAGACAGATGAGGAACACAGAAATCGATTTTAGCAGTGTGCGAGAGTGTCCTGTTCTACTGAGGGAGCTAAGTGATCAGCAGAGAAGACTTCTCTAGAAAGATGACTTTGGTGACAGGAGAGGTAGGAGCCCAAGGAGGAGATCAGGCTGAAGAGTCTCCCAGCTCTGGAGAGGCTGGAGACTCCAATTACACCAAGAACAAGAACAAAGCTGGGGGCTGAGGACTGGGAGTCAGGGGGACCTCAGCTGGAAAGAAGGTTAATGGCTGAAAGTGGGAGAAGTGCAGCGAGGCTGTGAACTCAGGAGTTCAAATTCCATTCTACCTGTAATAGAAGCCATGGGGGATTTTAAATCAGGAGACCATGGAGGGTGACGGGGAAATGATTAAAGTATGTTATATATAATCAATATGCACTAATAAAAATGTAGAGGGAAGGTCATGGAGTTTATTGGGTAAAATACGGTCAGGACCACCCAGTGCAGGGATGGCTACGTCAGTGACCCACATTATGATGGGGGCTGTGTGAGGAACAGCAGGGTGATAGAGAGGTGTAGGCAAGGTCAGGACCGTTTGGAAAGTAAGTATGGTCAGTAAGTCATTTATCTCTGAGCACCTGGGGCTTTGCAGGGCACTGCGTATCCAGAAAGTGATCAGTAAGTGTGAATTTATTTGGGCACTGGATTGAATTAAATTGAAGAAAGATGCCTTGATTGAGGGAGCCAAAGTTGAGCCCACCTTTAACTTACGATTTAAATATCAAGCACATTGGATAAAAGAGCAGCGACTCTTTTTCACTCGGCAGGAAGTTCAGATCTGAGTCGTATTCAAACCCTTCATATATATTATATATCTCTCAGCGCTCATCTGATCATAAAAAGGATCTTTAAACAAAGCAATCCCAGAAGGAAACTTCCAGCACTTTGTATAACTCCCGTCGCCAGCTTATCCGTTTCAACACTGGACAAAGTCAGGAAAGAAAATGAAGCAAAAGTCACAGGGTTGTGCCACTGCCTGCAAGTTCCCCTGAAAGAGGGAACATTTCCTAAGTCCTTTCTGTCCATATTTCAGAGGCAGGGAACCCAAGAAATCAAGACATTGCTGGGCTGTCCTTCCCTTGGCCTTGGTCTAAACCGGCTAAATTTTTCTCCCATTTCAGTGAGAACACCATAACATTAGCATTCCACTGAGAAACCCTGGAAATTTGACCAAGTGTTTAGGGCATAAAGAAATAAGGACAAAGGAGCATAACTAAGGGGGAGAAAGTTACTGAGCTTGGACCCAAATCTATACCACAGAGAAATCATCTTACTTAATACCAGCCACATCCAGCCCATTTTCCAAACAACACCCAGCACCGTCTATGATGTGATGTTCACCTAACCCTGGGTTCACTTCTATTTTTTCAGGTTAAGGGGTCAAGCAGAGCAAAACAAATAAGACAATTATGTGGCATTTTAGAGCTCATAAGTTTCAGGACTGGATTCAAACTCAAATCCAGAACTTGGACTCTTTTTGATTTATTGTACTTTCCCTAAAAAAGTATTGTTCCACCCAAAATAGAACCCTGATGCCTTTCTAGTTTGTTCTCCTATGGAAGCTCCCCGAGACAAGATATAATTCTGAGCCTCATGGGAAGAAAGTGAGAGTTTTCTCCGTCTATTCAAGCTGAATTATGCTCTCTTATCCTTGAATATCCATCCATAATGCAGAAGAGCATTTCCAATATTTCAAGGAGTCTTGGACCGTCTGAGAAAGAAAAACCCACATTTGCTCTATGCTGTTTAGGAAAATAATGGATGAATACTTCATGATTTATCTTATCAGTAAACGAAATTACTATAGTGTCTACCCTAGGAGTTGTCAGTATCACAACTGCACAGGAATAGCACCAACCGATTGTCCTCGTGACCATGAAATTTATGTGAAACTGAGTTTATCGACAGCCTCCTGAGCAACTCTTAGGCCAACTCCAGCATTTCTACAAATGGCAGTGGGACGTCCAGTTCGCTTGTGTGTGCACCACAATCCCGCAGTGCACCTCAGAACTGACACTTGTCTCTAGTTCCCGGATCCTCACACAGGACAGGGGCAAGCGAAGTTAGACATTAGGCCACGCCCACTGTGCCTGCAGCAGGTGCAGGAGATTATCTTCCAAGAGGTAAGTTATCAATGAAGATTCTTTTACTTGAATGGCTGGGTTCAAGGGATGCATTTTATTCATGGTAATGAATGATTGTATTCTACAGCTTCTCACAAACTAACACAGACAAGGCAGGTAGAAACTAAGAAGTGAAATAAGAAGGCAGAAAGGGGAGGAAGCAAGGAAATGTATAGAAAGATGAAGTGATTTTGATCTCTTTCAGTAACAATTAGAAATTCATTTAACCCACTTTGACAGAATACCTAACTGGTGACAGACCCTGGTGGGCACCATGGAGAATCACAAATGAACACCACCGCCCCCGGAAAATCACAGGTGAAGTTCAGGGATAGGGCCACATTGTTTTTGGGAGATTCTGCCTGAAATAGTTGCTTGCAGCGTACAGACCCTTCTGCTGGCGATCATTTTTCATAAATTCCCATTGTTTCATTTGCTCAACCCTAAAAAGTTATTGTTTTTGCTCTGCTCCCACCCCATCCAATAAAATAAAACTAATATCATGGTGTCATTTGGAAATATATTTATGTTTGTTTTCCCTATAAAAAAAGATAATAATGTTATGTTCCAATAATATTAAGTTGCAATGTTATTTGCAAGATTGCAGAGCTTTTAATTTTCTGATTATTTCCACAGTGGGAGTTTCGGCTCAATTTCAATGAAGACACTTCTATCTGTTTCAGTTATTTTTTTTATTACAGCTAGAAGCAACAATAATTGCCTTTAGTGTAGGAAAACATCACGGAAGAGACAATTGTTGTCCCCAAAGAATAAGATCATCAGGGCGAATTTTTATGTAAAAAATTTGTAAATTAATTGCAGAGTCCTATAAATATTATATTTACTAAAATTGCATTGGCTGCTGTGTTCAAAGAATTCATCTTTTGGGGTATTTCTTTTAAAGAAATTAATTTCTTGAGAGCCACAGCAACCAAAAGTGAATGTGACCAACAAAGCACAAATAATTCACATGCATACGGTGTCTACCAGGAAGAAGCTAATACTGATAGAGAGAGAAATCCTAGAGACCGTTGGGATTAAGCATTAACTCTCAAATTTAGTAGCTATTTGATCTTTAATAAGCAATGTAACCTCTCTATACTTCAATTTCTGCCATTCCAAAAAAAAGTTGACTATAAAATTCAGTTAAATAATATGTCTGAAATGACCTAGTACATGAGTGACACGAAGTGGTACTAAATAATTGGCAGCTCTGTTGGTGAAAACTTTATTTATGTGGCACTACATCATTCAGTCAGCAAATACCGGGTGCCTAGTGACTATTCTGACAATAGTTTCAAGGCATAGGATGTTAACAATGAAGATGAAGATGGCGATGATGATAAAGATTCCAATCTTTGTGTTCCTATGACTACGCTGCCATGAGCTGGTCACTGGATTGCAAAAGATCTAAAGGTGCATGGCTATCGTATTCTGGTTATGTTTATAAAAACTAATGTCATGATTATTCTTGGCATTTGCATAGCTTACCAAGGGTAGTCTTTCTCAGTGCGCATTCCCAAGTCCCTTTCATTCCCACTTCCCTTTTGATTCCCTACTTTGCATAAAAGCTCAACACTGTAATACTGAAATTTCCTAGCCTCCTTTGCAGCTAAAGTTTCCTAAATGAATCAAGTTTGAGTTCTTATAAATATGCAATGTGAATTTCTGTAGGGTTTCTACTTTTTACAAGGATGGTTCCATCTTGGTTTTCTTAACTGCCATAACATTTATCTGAGAGATGGAGAATGACAGGAAGATGTAAACTTTGTTAATCTGTGTGGTACCAGAATTTAGCACCAAACCCCTACACAGGTAAGTAAACATTAGAAAAAGTCGAAAGGAGGAAAGGAGAAGGAGGGAAGATTACTAGACCTTGGGGGTAGATGTGATCTGGAATTGACCCAAAACAAACATACTTCTGTAGATTATTATCATCATCATCATCATTAGCATCACTATTTACCGAGTAATTACTGCAGGTATTCCCTGTGCTATTATCCATCTATTCGAGAGCTCATATAGAATTTCAGTGAAGAGACGTTTCTTTAGGCTCCACGGGGACTTCAGGAAAGCACTGTTTACACAAGCACGGGTAGGTGACTAGAGATTGCCTGAGAGACAGAACTCATGGACATGAGCAAGGCGTGGGAATGATACACGAGAAAAAGACAATTTTGGAATAAATATACGTTGTGGGCTAAGATGTTCAGCTTCTTCCAACTTCCTCATACAATCTCACTACCTAGTTCTTTATTAAACATACTGTATAAGTAACACATGAAAGCATTCTCAGCTTAAAAAAATCAAGGTGTGTCACAAATGTCATTCACATTATGCCCCATTTTAGTCACTACTATATTTGAAGTTTATAGTATTTTCCTATGCATTTGCTTATGTGTAATATGAGAGCTATAGAAATACATCAGTGTGTGTGTGTGTGTGTGTGTGTGTGCGTGTGTGTGTGTGTGTTAATTTCACAGAAATAACATGATAGGATATATGAGGCCTGCACAATGCTCTTCCTCTTCAATGATATATATTAAGGCCTCTTCTGTTCTCTGCACGTGGAAAACCTCACCAGTCTCCACTCATGTCACAATTCTACTTTGAAGACACCCTTTCTTATAGGCATAGAGGTAGCTCAGGGTGCGTTCCACAAGCAACTTCATGATACTGTCTTGTATTGTCACCAGCGTTTGACGTTCTGAAGTTTTCCATTTTTTCCAAATTGATGGGAAGAAAACTATGATGTCATTGTTGTCTTAATTTACATCTGTTGATGTTATTTCACAGAGGATATTGGCTTCTGCGTGCTTATCAACCTTCATATTTCCTCTAATCTTCATTGCCACTGCATGCATTTACTGTATTTTGTTTTTATTGCTACTATTGCCTTTTTTGCAAGCATTTAGATATTTGATACCATTCTTTAAAATTTTTGTGTAGGCAAGAAGGTACTGTCTCCTGAATTATCATTTGCCTTTTAACTTTTTAAAACAAGTCGTTTTAAATGTTGATGTTTTCAGGTAGATCAATCTTTTCTTTAATAGCTTTTGATTTTGTGTCTTGTTAACAAGACATGTCAACATGAGGGTCAAGAAGGTACTCACCTAAATTTCCTCTCACTTCTAGGCGAATAATTCATCAGAAAGCTATTTTTTCTGAATGGCTTCACGTCAAGACTAATCATTTCATTTAAAACATATAGCACATGAATGAAAAAACCTACCCTATTTCCAAACAATTGGAATGCTACCTGTTCAGATGCACTAAATTCTCATATCTAGGTGAATGTGCTTTTGATTCTTTGTGGGTTTTATGATAGATTTTATTTTACAGGTAAATTATTTTTCAAAATCATTCTAAAATTTACTTTTTTGTTCTTATTCAGAATTGTTTTGTAATTTTTTTACACACCAGCAATAACAATATTAAAACTAATTTGTTGAAGTTGTACAAAAAGCTCCCATTTAAGATTGAACGGGCTGCATTAAAATACAAGATTAATTTTAGAGGATTTGATACTGATTCTTCCCACTCATGACCATGATATTTTCTCAATTTATTCAGATTCTCTTTATGTCCCTTATTAAAATGCAATGAATAGCTTCAAAAAGTTTGAGCATATTTCTATTTCTATTTTGTTCTATGGGTTTTATGAGTATTATGGCTAGTGGGAACAATGTGTGAATTTCCAAATTGGGCATTGATGTACCAATAGAAAAATGTAACATTTGAACTTCCAGCGGGTTAAGGTCACCTTGCTGACCGTTTACTAATACTATTAGTTAGCCAGTTGATTCTTGTGGGTTATGGCAAAATTGGAGCATGTTAGTAAAATGCAATTATCTCCTTTGTTATACAGCCTCAGGACTTTGTTGCTCTCTGAGCTGTGTCTCCATAACTAGAACAATGTTCCTTTCTGCACTGATTAATACATACCGACCAGGTAAATGTCACTGAGTATCACTGTTTATACGTTTCACCACTAAACATGATAGGACAGAGGTTTTTGATCAATAGGACTGAGAAAGATTTCTGTCATCTCTCATCTCTAGTATGCTAGGACTTTTTTGTTTATTCAGGATTACAGATCATTTTATTAATAGATTTTCATTCCATTCAGATAATAAGATGAATTACTTGGACAGATTTTTCCAATATTGACTATTTTTGCATCCTTTAAATAAATTTTATCTGTTTGGGATATATAGTTTTAATACATTACTAGAAACTTTCTTCACTTTTTTCCCAAATAATTAAATTCAGTGTACAAATAGATGTACACTGAACTGAAATGTCATACTTTTTTAAAAGCGCAGAGCAAAAACTTTGAAAAACAATAAATAAAGATAAAAATGTTTCTTTGAGTAGTTGAATTACTAAGGCCTATCTATGTTCTTTCCACTCTTTCTAATTTTCTACAGGTCAAATATTTTTTACAAAGGAATGAATACTTAGTCACCAAAGCACTTCATAGCTAATCCCTAGGAACCAATACTTCAGAATTTGACACAGTATATGATCATTTCTGTCTTCATCCCTTTACTTTAACAAAACCCTCTGCAAGATTATAAAGTTATTTTTGCATTTTTTCTTTTTTAATTCTTTTTTTTTAACTGTTCCAAATGCATTTCATTATGTTTTATTTTCAAGAGCTTTTTGAAATCAGTTTACTTTTGGTTGGTTCCTAGTTTAATGGAGATAAATTTCTCTTCCTCCCCAAAGAGTTCCCAGTGTATGGGGAATGTCAACAGTAATTAGACCCAAAGATTGGCAAGACGAAATGAGATGCTCTGTCGTTTAAGACGGGATCTGATCTCAGGTTTCACACGGACACTTCCAGCTGTCCAGAAGGCACAGCAGAGCTGCCCTAAGTTCCTTCTTCATGTTCTTGATGTTGACTTCAGAGAATGCAGACGAAAAAGAGAGGGAGAGAGAGGGAGAGAGGAAGAGAAATTACTTTTGCACCTGCTGCTTCACAACATTGAACAAACTATAGAAAGGCAGTTGGTTAACAAAAACTGAGCTCTTCAAATCAGATAGCTCAGGACTTCCTTTCACTGTCTACCACTTGGCAATCAGTTCACTGCAACCTGGTGGTGCCAACTCTGCTCTCCACCCTGCCATCATGAGAGGTGACATAAATGTGCTCTCACACAGCATGGCTTCAGGTGATCAACGTTATCTCTGGGATACAGTTGAATAGGAGGCAAACAAGAAAAAGAAAATTTCAGAATCATAGGTGGGCTCTGTTAAGTGAAAACTACAGCTCCAAAGACTGGTTGCTTTGACTTTCGACCTAAAATCCTGTGAACAGCCTGAGACCCTCAAATCTGCTATAGGTTAAATGGTGAGCAATGGTGAGAACACTGGACTTGGACATCCAAAAGATATTGTCTGGATTTTAAGTGCTTACATGCTTCCAGAAGTGCCTTAAAAAAAGATTCCCAGTCTGTTATCTTCATATGCAGGGCTAACTTTATTTATCTATTTATTTATTTATCTCACAGTAGGTTGAAGATTAGCAGGGATGGATAGAAGTTACCACTGTTCCCAAGTGGACAATGACTCCTTTTCAGTACTTACCATATGGCAAGCACCATGTTAAGTACCTTTTCCCATAAACATTCATCACACACCTCTGGGAAGGAGCTACCATTCTCAGCCCTGGGAGCCAAGGCACAGGGGTTCTGAGGGCTCCCCACCCTCAGAGGTGACAGAGGTCCTCCCTTGGGGCTCTGCAACAGAGTTGCAGACATTGACCAGTGCTGGGAAATCAAACCAAAGCCTGTGCAGTAACGTAAGGCCTATGGAAATGTGGTTTTAAGGTTGAGTTCTTCTACCTGTGAGAAACTTGAAACTGCGTCTAACATGGTCCCCTCCACTTTGATGGAACCATTCTCAGTCATTGGCCAGGGCTTGGTGAGTTCCCAGTGATCACTCTCTGTGCCCAAGGGCTGGTGCAAGAATATGAACCACCTGGCTTCACTTTGACCTCCTCCTCCTCCTCCTCCTCCTCCTCCTCCTCCTCTTCCTCCTCCTCTTGCCCACCCTCACAGGACCCTTTTGCAGTTGATTAGCTCTCTACCATCACTACCCACAGGGCCAAGAAGTCTGTAACTCCGTGTATGTAGAGCCAGCATAGTGGCTCCTGAAGCGAGTCATGCGAGGACTTGCTAATGTGGCAATTTTTAAAAGCATTTTATAAATGCAAAGGTAAGCTGAAAATGTCTTTTTTTTTTAAAGATGGTTCGAGATGCCAAAGCGGAGAAATGTGTTGACTTGAAGATGGACATTTTTATTTTTAAAATCTAAAAATGAATTCCTCTACTTCTCATTGCCAAGTTTAAGATTCTGTTTCACAGTAGCTGTGATTGCTGAGACTTATCCAGTATCTGCTGGTAAATGCTGGGACCTACTAAATGTTTTGAGGGCAAGTTACATTCAAGTTGCACTGAGGTAGATGTTAAAATAAGAACAACGAGCATTTCAGAAATCTACTGAAGATTCTGATTAGGACATGGCCAGTCTATTACTAATAGGAAAAAAAATAGCAATGAATTTCTTCATAAATGACCACTTTGAGGCAAGACAAAAGAAGTTGGGGCTTGAACTCTATGAACCTATTTCAGAACTCATCACAGTCATACTTTCTAATGCAAGTAATTTGTGCTTGTGCGTGGCTTCATCTTGGCTATGTCCTTATATCTTTTGTGTTCTGTTGGGGATTTGAATTGTGTTCTCCAATCATTTGGATCCTGTCAAGAAGATATGCGATGGAATTTTTCCTGTTTCTCTAGCAGCTGTCCTAGGACCTGATGCAATCTGTTCCCACACAGCATTTGTTAACTATCCTAAGTTCAAAAGGTGCCCTGTTGAGTCACAGACAGACTTACTGACTGTAGCCCCTCTACACCCTGTTCCAACACACAGGAAGACAAGGTCTGTGCTCTTGTACAGATTTCACACTGTGATCTCACTCAGCCAAGCTTCACGGCTCCTTATGCTTCATGGAGCTGTTCTGTGCCACATGTGCTCTTCTCAATGGCACACAAACAAGTAGTCATGACCAGTAGTTTCTAGAAGGTTCTGGCTCCTTCTAGAACTGGCTTAGCAGGGAGGCCCTGGGAATAGCGTGTCACCTGTGGAAGCCTTGGTTTCCTCGTCTTGCAAGCAGAATCCTGCTCGAAGCCTAGCCTACCTCCCAGAGATATCACAATTATCTGATGAGTCGCCCAAGAGAAAGTTCAGGATTCTGGTGGCAGAGCCCACAAGTCAGCCACACTGACAGGGGCGACTGCAGTTTCCACTCAGGTATTTGGCATCCCAGAGAGATAGAGGTGGGAAGACACGAATGATCAGGGAAACACTGCCCGTGCCGTGCAACTGTTCTCTTCCTGTCCTTCTGAGGAGGACACCATTAACTGGGAGAATTCAGTCACTTCTCTAAAACTGCACCTTCAATAAGATGCCTTGTACAAGGTTTGAACCATAGCTTCTGACAGCCCCTGTGTGAGCCCTTTCAATAGCAACAATGACTGTGACATGGTATGCTTATGGAGTCACACATGCCGGGTGGACGCCATGTTCACTCCTGGGTGGACACCACATGAATCCAGTCTATAAACAAGCAACGATGCTCTGGAGGAGGGTGAGACCATTTCAGGTGGTCCCACTCATTAATAGAGAAAAATAATTAATAAGTATCTCCTTTTTCCACAACAGGACATCCTGGTGAAAAGAGGCAGATCAGTTTTCCATAGACAACAGCAATACATTTCCTTTGCAAATACATTTAAGTACTTAATCAAATAATGAAAAATCAACACAAAAAATGTTAAGTAAGTGATAAGATCACAAAGGCACTAGATGAATGACTAAAGTTCGGGAAGCCTTGTTCAAACAGATCTTCATTAAGTCTTCATTAAAGCTTAAGTCAGAGACATTATTAACCCTGTCTTTTAATGAGGGAACCATACGCAGAGAGGCAAGGGATGTACACGACTCAGTTATTAAGGCACAAAACCAAAGGCAATAATAATGAAATGCAGGAGTCCTCATTTTAGAACTGGTGTTGATACCACCCATCTCTTCAGCATGCTTTCATTCCTTTAGGCATCCATTCACTCACTAATTCACTTGACCCCCTCCCACTCCATACATACAGGGACCTTGGGTCATGCCAGAAATAAATACATGTAGCCCAACTTGAACTGTCACCTGCCTTTGCTCATGTTGACCAAGGACTCTTGTTTAGGGGCAACCATCTTTGTCCTTACACGAAAAGACAGTAAATGTTTTTATTTAAGAATCCATCTCCCAAACCTCACAAGTTGAGGACTGAAAATATCCTCTATACTCTTGAGAGTTAAGTTTCTATTTTGGGGAAAGTTGATCTCTTCAGTTCAAAGAAAAAGAGAGAGAGAGTCAAATTAATACATGCAGTACAGCCAGCATCTTGAACATCAGATATCCTAAAAAACGAAATGCTGATCTATGAGTAAAGAAATCAGAACCATATGGCTTTTCCTCCTTAATTGACATATGGGCTTTACAAAATAGGGAAAAACACACTTGGCAAAATGCTTTTCAAATTTTACTCAAACCACAAAACTTTAAAAATATCTTAACATGTCTAATGAACCCAAAATGTGTCCTTGTTCACTCAAATTAATCTAACACCATTTTAGTAAACATTTATACCTACTATGTGCCAGACAGATAAACACACACACACACACACACACACACACACACACGATGAGTCAGAGATACAGATATAAGTAAGGATATAATGCAATGTAATGTGTTGATGTGTGTTTGTGGGAAATGGCACAAGGTCTCCAAAAGGAAAGCTGTTAATTTCATCCCCAGAGTACAGAACTGGTCTGAGAAAGCTACTAAGATGAGGTGCCATTTGCATTAGGCATTTATGGAAAAGCAGAGCTCTTCCAAGTAAGAAAGGAAGTAGAAACCACTGTCAGCCACGAGATCAACAGGGACAAAAGTCCTGAACATACAGGGAGTCCCGAATCCAGGAGTCATGCAGGACAGCAAGCCCAGGACACTGCTACCATGGCAGAAAGACACTGGCAGGAGATGAGATGACACGCAAGACTGGTGACCACCACCCAGGGAATTCAGACTCAAGCCTTTTAATCATGGGAGAGTGGTGGGAAGAAAGCAACCAATTTTTCATTAAGGAATAATACACACTTGTGACGCTTTTTACAGTGCCTCCTCAATTTTCAGCTCCCAGCTAAACATGACTGAAGAACAAGCGACAGTTTCCTGTGTAACAATCCAGAACTTTCTGCATGGGTATCACTAAGTGTGTGTGTGTGTGTGTGTGTGTGTGTGTGTGTGTGCCTGCGTACTTATTAACATTGTCAGGGAGATTTAGGCACAGATGTGTCATAATCACAGATGTACTAAAGAAATCCCGAAGGCCTCCAGGACACTACACAATCACTGCTGGACTAAGTGACACCCACAGGACATTTCGAGAGTGTCCAGCTCTCCTCAGCCCCAGTCCTGGAGGCTCCCAAGAGCTTTCCCAGACCCTGAGTTTCATGAAATGTCTCTTCCTCATTTTTTCCTGCTGTGCTATTTACTTCCATTCATAGAGCAGCTTCAGTTCAATAAATGATGCGTTTGCCATCAGAACAATTTGATTCTCATTCTAATTATAGCAACAAGCTGCTTCCCCTAAGCATATTACGGGTGTTTCATTATTTTAAATTGTTATCTTCCATATTAATTACAGAAACAGTTGATCTTTTCTGATAAGCAGGCAGCTGCAAATTCCCTTTTTATGTCTCATTGTAATAGGTGAGGCATCAGGTAAAAATGAAATCTAATCCTGCTACAAGACACAGTGGAGGAGGTGCATTTAGGCTGCGGTGTGATGGTGCCTCTTCCAGAAGCCCGGAGCTCCTGCCTCAGGCAGCGGGCAGGCAGACCCGCCCACCAGCCCCCTGCATCTGACAAGGTCTCCTGGGAGACTCTTCTCTGAAGAAAGAGGATCCTTCATGGGAGGAGCAAAGCAGCTCCCGAAGTGCAGAAGTCAGAGAAGAGGATGAGTCCTGTGCTCCCCAGCCTGGTAAGGGTGGGGGGCACGAGTGTTCTGGGAAAGCCACTCCCCGCAAGGAGAGAGGCCAGAAGTGCAGGTGACTCAGTCTGATGCTGCCGATTATCATCAGAGGGACAGGTGGGACCATCCCATCTCAGAGCAGGAGCCTGGGTGTGCCCGAGCACGTCTCCCACCTGCCCTTCCTGTGAGGGCGGGCCAGGTGCCAGCCAAGGCTAACCACAGGGCCAGAGGCCATGTGATCAGAGAGTGGTGTCACCTATTTGCTGGGACCCCTCCAAGCCACAGGTGAAAGCCAGACCACTGCCCACCTCACACTCGCACGCTTCTTTCAAGTTTGTTTTATCCCCAGGTGGAAAGAAAGGAAGGAAGGGAGGAAGGAAGAGAGGGAAAGAGAAAGGGAGAGAGAGAAAGACTGTATGATATGATCTGTGATGAAGCATAGGATTGAAAAACTCAAAGAGGAAGAAGATGGATTAATGAACTACATAGAAAAATTAGTTTACAGCCATGTATGATCAACAGTCCTTCATAATTGTCAAAGTTAAGGAAAATAAGTTTAGCTCGAGCTTCCCAGCAGCTAAAGTGAAGAAGGAAACCACCTGTGACGACATCCAGAGAGGAAGAATGCGTGCCAATCACACAGGAAAACTCAAGTGTAAAATGCATTTCTCTGGGATGTCCCCCCCAAAAAATGTGGGCGTTCGAAGCAGCGTCAACAGTTTCCACAGTGACAGTTTTACAAGACAAACCTGTCTCTCCCATGCTCAGGTCAAACAGAGGCCATGAGATTGCCTGAAAGGTGGGGTGAAATGCCATGTGACCCTTGGTGGTCTGCTCTGGTCTGACGTCCAATCAAGTTGGCATCTAGAAAGTACGGACATCTGAGATCTGCTGCTGCAGAACCACCAGGACATGCAAAAGACTCCCAGGAAAGCTGAAGTCCAGCAAGTGTGCCCTGGGAGGGCACCTCATGGCCCACCATCGGGGCATGAAAGGGAAGCACTAAGGGCCCCCTTGCTGTGCACCCGGAAGCAGCCCTCCTCGCATGCCTTGCTGTACAGCCACTCTGGTGTGCAGGGCTGTCCAACTGAACTTCGGGCGGTGATGGAGGTCTTCTACATCTGCCCCACCCAATCTGGAGTCCACATGTGGCAACCGAGCACTTGAAACACGGCCAATGCAGCAGAGGAGCTGCTCATTTTATTTCTGTGCAACTCATTCAAACGTAAGTGCAAAGAGCCACACGCAGGCAGCGGCGACCATGGTGGGTGGCCGGGAGCTCACTCTCTCTCCCTTGCATGGCTTTGCACCCTCAAAACATCCTCCCTGCGAGGGTGGGCTCACAATCCTCATTCCACCCCAAGGTACACATGCCGGGAAACCTGGGAGCTGCCTCCCTGAGGACAACTCGGGGTGACTCCAAACCTTGATTCTAGATGACCATTAACTCCCAATGTCACTTCTCTGAGCATCAGTTTCCTCATCTCTTAAATCAACAAAATAATCTCCACACCTCATCCCGTGATAGTGCCTGGAGACGACCTATGAGTGCATCAGTGACAAGAGGTCAAGGTGACACACAGGGGAAAGTGGAGAGATGGATTTAACAGGAGGACACCAGAGTGTAGAGACGGTGACCTCCTGGGGGTCCATCGGACAAGACCTTGTCCTTATCGGTGCTTTCTCAGCACAAAGGATGTGTTAAAAATGGACTTGGGAAATTTATTTCTTACGTTAATTTTTTAAACAACCCAGTGTGCTTTGGCTTCAGTCCCCCCATGTATGCACTTCACACCCTTGCCTGGGTGCTCACTCACCCACTCATTCAGTCACTCACTGAACACTTTCTCAGTGCCTCCATGGTCCTGGCTTTGGGGCCCACCCTCTGGAGGATGCCCTCCGAGAGAAGACCTTTCCTGACCCCCAGCGCATCTCCAGGCAACAGCCAAGTCCATAACGCTGGAGCTCACTGGAGTGATACTTCACACACAGACCCATGGTCAGCCTTGCCTGAAACAACAGCTGTTAACTCCAAGTAGAAACCCACACCCCACTGAAATGCCATCTTTTGCAATATGCATAGTGTCAAGGGTGTGCAAGGCGCTAGTTAGGCCTACTCCATGGCACGGGACGAGGGTCAGGCAGCCCTTAGGGGCAAACTGAACTTCATGCCGTCCACCTTGCCCTGTCCCAGAG
>RJWM01007343.1:0-40901 GCA_004363535.1 Dasyprocta punctata
AGAATTGATATTTTACTAAAAAAATTTATTGTGGCTTACCATGTACAAAGAACATACATTGTTGTTTACAGTTGAATGAACTTTTACATGAGTACACCCGAAATGGTTGGGTATTTTTGTATTTTTGTTTCTTTGTTTGTTTTTTGGCACTGGGGATAGAGCTCATGACCTTGTACTTGTCAGGCAGGCTTTGTACCTCTGAGCTGTATCCCCAGCCCCTGAACTTTTGCACGTGTGTTCACTACCACTTAGATGGAGATGCAGAGGGGCCCTAGCTCCTAAAGAAGAGCATATGGTTTTCTTCATTTTTATTTCCTTCTGGAGGCAAAATACCCATGACATAAGTTTAGTCATTTTTAAGGGGACAGTTTGGTGGCATTTAGGTCATTCACAGTGCTGTGCAACCACCACCTTTCTCTCGTGCCAGAGCATTTTCACTCCCTAGACAAAACCCCAGTGTCTTCCCACTCTCTGGGCAGCCCTGGCAGCCACCAATCTACAACCTGTTTCTAGGATTTCACTACTTCGATTTTTACTTTTATAATCAGAATCCTTATTTTTTGGGTCTTACTATGATCATCAGAGCTACTCAGGCCCTCACACTGTGGCACCATGGTGGAGCGCTGGAGGGAAGGCCACATTTGAGGGAGGGCATACCCAGGTCTGCACTTCCTTCCTCCTGCTGGGAAGGTTTCCCAGAGGATGTGGGAGCTGGAACCTTCTGCTGGCCTCTATGCCTCCCACTGCCCTGGCTACCTCCTGTCCTCAACAGGCAGCTGATCACCATCCGCAGAGCTCACCTGTTGTCGAGGCTGCGACCAGCCAGTGCCAACAGCTATGAGTACCTGCAGCGGCAGCAGATGAGGTGAGTGCCGGGAACATATCCTCCAGTGCCAGGAGCCAAGCATGCACACCCCAGTCCCAGATACTGGCCACTGTCTGCAAGGGAACCCTTCTGGGAGGTGGCTAGGGTGGCAGAGAGGCACAAGAGCTGACCACGGATTGGGCATCTACTGTGGGTCAAGAACTATTAGGCAAGTGGCACACACCTTTAATCCCAGCACTCGGGAGGCTGAGGCAGGAGGAGCGTTGTGAGTTTGAGGCTCGCTTGGGCTACAATGCGAGCGCAAGGCCAGCCTGAGCTATATAGTGCGACCCTGCCTCGAAAAACTAGGGCCGGGAGTTTGGCTCAGTGGCGTAAGCACCTGTCTGGCAGGCGTGAAGCTGTGAGTCCGATCCCCTGTGCCGCAAAAAACAAAACAAAACAAAACAAAACAAAACAAAACAAAAAAAACCTATTAGGCGCTTCCAATGAGAGGGCTTCTCATTAAACCTTGCAACCCCCTGTAAGCCAGCATTAGAATGCCTGTTTCTTGGTGGAAAAGTAACGATCAGTTCTCCATTGGGACCTCTTCTGGTGGCCTACAAGGTGCCACAAATTTGCCTCTGCTGAGTCCTTGCAGATTCCCTCTGAGATATATTCCACTGTCATTCCATTTCACAGGCAAGGAAATGGAGGTGTAGAGAGAGCTTTATATGACCTGCCCAAAGTCATGGCTAATAATTGGCAGAGTTGACACCTAAACTTGCAGGTTTTTTCTACTTTGCTGGTCCCTGGTCCCAGCTCCAGCCCTAACCTCCTGACATCCTTAGTTCTAGGACTTCTTCCAGCACCCAATGCCTGTGGAATGTGGGCCAGGTTGGGAGGTGAACAGCTAAGTGTTTAATCATAGTCATGCAAAAGGGAGCAACTTAGGGGCCTGTTGTGAGCTCGAGATCTATAGCATGTGCTTGGTGGCCTAGACAGGATTCCAGGTGTGGTCAGGTCTGGGGAAGGCAGGTCTTGTTTTACTCCTCTCCCCCAGCTGTGCATGTTGGCATTCCACGTACCAGGCCCCAGGCCCTGCAGGCTATTGGGTCACCTATATCCTGCAATATTGACTGGGCCTTGGGACCTGTTATGGGGTTCCTTGGAGGCAGAGGGGTCTCCAAGTGGCTGCTGACCCTCTGCCCTGCCCAGGGAACATCACCAGCTGCAGTTCCAGGATCTCAGCATCCCAGAGGAGAGCTTCGACCCCTTGGGTTCCCAGCAGGATTGGGGTGATGGCCCCCGAAATGACCCCAACCTCAAGCTCAAGTCGTACAACCTGTCAACTCTCTATCCTTATGGGGATCCCCAAGTGATAGACTATGACACTGTGAGTCTGGGCCATGGCCTCCTCCATGGACAATAGACACCAGTATGCCCCAGTCCGAGGTGTGGGACTAAGCCTTGAGCTGTGGGACTAGGCCTTGAGCTGTGGGTGTGTCTGGAAGTGTATGGTCTGGCTTTCAGGCCTCTCCATGAACTAGTGAGGGTGGGGTGGAGTGGAGACCTTGATATGGGACCCAGATCATCCAACAGGCTGAGGTGGACATCCTGGGAGTGGATGGGATCCTGTACAAAGGCCGAATGAACAACCAGACTGGGACTCGACTCTTGGCCACTGGAGAGAAAGAGCCAGCAGGTGAGGGGTATTGGACACTTCTGGGCAACCCTACCCTGGTTGTGCTGGGAAGGGTGAAGGGTTAGATGCAGGGTTCAGGGTGAGTGCCGCCCCTGACTGGGAAGCCCTCATACAATATCTCACAGTACCTGGCACTTGGAGACAGTGGGTTGCAATGTGCTCATGAGGGGACAGATTTTAAGCAAGCAACAGAAGGCAAGAACCCATGGTTACAGAGAGATAAACAGCAGGGAAGTGCTGGTAATGCACAGCTGGGCTGTGACAAGGGCATAGCCCAGGGAGGGTGCTGAGCTCGTGACAGGATGAGAGTTATGCCAAGGCCTACAGTCTGTAGAAGAGGGACTGAATACTACCCTAATGAAGAAGGGAAAGGAATTACTTGGTGAACGGATCAAGGAGGAGAGTGGTCTAGGTGGAGGAGTGAGCAGGTATAAAGACCGTGTGGCTGTCAGACGCCAAGTACAGGTAGAATATGGGAAGGATGAACCCACTTGGGTATGGCGACTAGGGTGGATGATAGAGAAGATATGTACAGGACACAGGTATCAGAATCTGGTTCTGGGACCGCAGGACTCTAGAGGCTCAAAATATAGGAAGGGGAGGCAACACACCCCTTTGGAGGGTTTACTCTTTGTTTTTGTTTTGTTTTGTTTTGTTTTTTGTGGTCCTGGGGATTGAACCCAGGGCCTTATGCATATAAGGTTAAGAGCTCTATCATTAGCCGGGCGTGGTGGCGCACGCCTTTAATCCCAGCACTCGGGAGGCTGAGGTAGGCGGAGTGTTGTGAGTTCGAGGCCAGCTTGGGCTACAACGTGAGCGCAAGGCCGGCCTGAGCTACACAGTGCGACCCTGCCTCAAAAAACCAGGGCCGGGAGGTTGGCTCAGCGGCTTACGCGCCTGTCAGCTCTATCATTAAGCCACATCCCCAGCCCTAGAATGTTTTCTCTTTGGGAAGAAGTCTAGATTTTTCCTCTGGGTGAGAGCCATGTCCTCCCTCTAAAGAGTGGTCCAGGAGCCACAGTGGGCAATCCCATTGACTAGAGAGCTAAATCCTAGACAGTAAGAAAGGAAAGGGAATTGTCCTCCTGGTGTGCTGGGCAAAGAAAGGCACACCAGGCTGCCACAGCAAACAGCAGCTTATTCTGTCACTTTTGGAGACTGGAATTCCAAACCCAAGGTGGCAGCTGGACCATCTTTCTCTCCAAAGGCTGTTATGGAGGATCCAACTCCTGTGTTCCAGGCATTCTTTAGCAATGGCCACATCACTCTAATTTCTGTTTCCTTTTTTTTTTTTTTTTTTTTTAGGTACTGGGGATAGAACTCACAACCTTGTTCTTGCCAGGCAGGCACTTATGCCACTGAGCTAAATCCCCCATCCTCTGTCTCTCCTTTCCACATAGCTTCCTCCATATGAACCCTCCTCTTATGTCTTGCATAAGGACACCATAAGATTCAGTGTAACCCAGGATAATCTCATTGTACCATCTTTAATTACACCTGCAGAATCTTTTCCCTAGATAAAGTCACATTCACAGGTTCCAGGAGACATATCTTTTTGGGGACCATGATGCAAACGACCACAGGCCCCACCCTGTTTCTAGGAGGGTAGGACACCATATCATCTGCCCTTTGCCCAGGCATGATGCAGCTGCTCTAGGCCCCCTACTGTGGACCCAATGGGAGGTGCTTGGTTTGGGCTTCAGGGGTCACCAGGCAAGGCAGCAACACAGGCTAATGTTTAATGAGCCTCGACTTTGTGCCAAGGTGTCCCCACCTCCTCTTGCCAACAACAACCTAGTGAGGCCAATTATGAACACTCAGGGGAGGGTCCACTTGCTGGGAGGGTACTCTCAGCAAGCGGCAGGGCACATTGAGTTTGCCGTGAGATACTTCCTTCCCCATCACCTTTCCCCAGGATGTCACCCTCAAAGGTACTGCTTTTCCCCAAGTGGTCATTCATCCCCAAGACCCAGGCAGCAAACCAGCACATGAACAGTGGTGGCCTCAATAGCTTTACCTTGCTCGGATTGAGTGTATGGCACAGTGGCCTTAGAAACAATGTGGGTCCCACCAGAGTGAAAAGTCTGGCCTCAGCTCCCACCTGTTCTGATTTTTTCTCTTTAGCTGTGAAGATTCCATGTCCTCCAGGTCAAAGTCTGTGTGACCGTGTACGCTCTAGTGCCTTAGCTGGTGCCATCTATCCCCGTGAGTACTTGTCCTCAACTGGTCCCTCCTAGTCCCAGCCCATTCCCTTTAACTTCCAGCCTGGGGGCTTATTCCTGTCCTACCTCAGCCACCTCTCACCTGCTCTGTCCACATCCTAGCAGCCACCTTCCCACCTGCACTGCACCAGGGTTCTGGGGGCATCCCTGCAGTAGCCCCCACTCAGCACCCTCCACCCTGGCCAAGAAAGTGGGGCCCAGGCCCTCAGTTGTCCAGGCTCCTGCTTTACCTTCAGGGTTGCTTCCTGGTCCCATGCACCATCCCAGAAACCCAGACCAGGTGTCTGTCCCCAAGCATCTACTCAGCTGCAGGAGTGGGGCAAAGGAGCTCACTTACTGCTCTTGGCAAGGGGCTCCATCAGCCATGCTAGGAGAATCTGAGCTCCTGAATTCCCCTGATTTGTATCACTAGGTATCAGGCATCTAGGGGTGCTTTTCAGTTTATAGAATATTTTCTCCCTTCTTGTCTCTTCTAATCCTTAATTTAACTCAATGAAGTTAGTCCATTCCAAAGAGAAGGGAACTGGGCTCAGCAACCTGAGCCCAAGCCCCCAGAATCTAAGCCCTGTGTCCTCCCAAGTGCACTGCTTCACTTTAGAATCCATTTACAAAGTCATATTCTTGGGTCCCCACCTTGAAGTTTAGGGTGCCCAGGACCAGGAGAAGCATGGTCACCAACCCTGTTATGGCCCACAAAGCACCTTCAGTCTTGGTCTTCTCTTCCTCTAACAAGGAGGACCCCATCAGGCCAGCAGCTCCTGAGAGCGTTCTTGAGATACAGCACAGGTTTCTCCCTCCCTCCAGCCCTGGGGCCTCGCACCGGCACCAGCTCAACTGCCTCAGGTACTCCCGCCACGACATTGGCTCAACCACCATCTCTGCTGCCTCTGACGCTGCTGCCACCACTCATCCCACCCCCAAGGGACCCACAGCAGACCCCAGAGTTCACCAGGCACTTAAGACCTACACACATTGAATCCGGAGCCAGCACGCGGCCTATGGAGGAGTCTGCCAACCTGTGAGCTCTACCCCTGTCCCCTACTGGGTTCCCTCCATGGCCCCCTGAGATCCTGTGACTGGCCTAAGAAATGAGCCAGGGGCCCTGGACACAGGAGAGGTCTGCATCTATGTAAGGAAGTCTCCATGTTGATCAGTAGTTGCTTTTAAAACTATGTGTGTAAATAACAAACAACACATTGACATTTTCACAGAGAACAGCTCTCAAGTGCATTTTCCACTGAGTCAATGGAATTCCTTAACCAAATTTTGACACAACAGCGTTAAAGTGGCTTTAAAACCATTCCTCTCCTTTTTATTTTGCTTCAATGATGTCATCAGATTCAGTTCCCATTACAGCTCCTGCCTCTGTGTCTCTTACCTGGGGGCCATTATTTCTACTAAGTGCAGTTTTCCCATAGCAACCAAATTTCACTGTGTGCAACCTTTTTTGTTTTGTGTTGGTTGTTCTACTGGAAAGTATTCCTGTGAATTGGATTGTTCCTTTTCATTTCTTGGGCTGACCCACAAGGAAACTGGTACAAGGCCCCTGGAGTATTCTAGGGTTGCGGGGGTCCCTGCCAGAAGTTTCTCCTGCTTATAGCCCACACGTTTGCTAGGGAATAGAGCAAACCACGAGGTCACAAAGTCTCACTATGGCAATTTACTAATCATTCTTGTAACATAAATAGGGGTCACCCCATGCTTACCTCCCCTTGGACTGGCTTTATCCCTTCCTCTTTTGACTGTTTACCTGTTCCTTCTTTTTCTCAATCTTACTCTCTCCTGCTTTTCTCACTTCCTCACTCTGTTGAGTCCTGCCCTCTCCTTTTCTACTGTCCATAGTTCTGTTCCATTTCACAGAGACAAAACAGTCTCGCTCTGCAAAGGTTTGCTGTGTAACCTACCCCCTCATTTCTCACTAACTGCTGGGGTGAATCAGGGAGTTGATGGCTGTTTGGGAATGAGTTGGAGAAGGGAAGACTCTGGGCAGGACTAGGAGCCCCCAGGCTCTGCCAGGGGCAGGTGTGGAGGAAGAACCCCTGGCTGGGAGGCTGTTAGTGCCTGGGGATGCTGTGTGCCTGCTCATGATTCCTAACAGTTCCCAACGCCCCTCCACAACTATGACCAACACTGGCTGACTTGGTTTTTTATTTGCTTTTGTTTTGTGGTACTGGGGACTGAACCCAGGGCCTTTGCACTGAGCTATATCCCTAGCCCATTTTTATATTTTGACACAGAATCTCACTAAGTTGCTAAATTGCCCATGCTGTACTCAAAGTTGTAATATTCTTGCCTCCTCATCCCAGCTGATTGGTGTTTTTCTTTCTCCAAGGACTCTGTCCAAATGAGGCCAAGCTCTTCCTGACCCAGGTGACTCCTTGATCCATGCTGCCTTTAGCAGTGGCACAGGCTGTCATACCCCAAACCCTACCTCCATGTCACAGATGAATATTTTTGGCAAGTTCTTCCCCGAATAAAATCTTCCACCTGTCTGACTGTAGATGAGGTATACTCTTCAGTGGGTGGCCTCTCTGGGTGGGCGAGTGGGACTTGCTGGTGCCTTCTCTGGTTGCCACTCCAAGCTCAGCCTCCCAGCACCTGTGCCCAGCTAACCCAGGTGAAGTGTCAGCAGAAACTCACAATAAGCCTTCCTCTTCCACCATGTTTCCCATGGCAGCCATGTGCCCTGAGCTGTCCCAGCTGTATGTGGGTAGTACTGAGGTCTTGACAAGCTGTCCAGGAGGCCACATCTGCTGGGTATTGTGCATGAGTATCAGGGGCCTGGCTTCATTCCCTCCTCCACCGAGGAAGCTATGGCTCCAGTTCAGGTCAGCTGCGGTAGTAGGGGTCCTGGGGGCAGCCCATTGCCAACATGTTGGCACCCAGGGGCTCTCCTTGATCCTTACAGCTGGGCACCACTCTCCCTCACAGCCTCCTATCTGCCCCCATTCAGTTCCTTCAAAGTCACCTTCTGGGCCCATTTCAGAGGTTTACTAACCTGAAAAATCAGTGCTTGAGTTGGTTCCTACCGGCCAGGTCATAAGAAGTAAGGGCCCTATTGGTCAATGTGTAATCAGTCTACATTCTGACAGGTCCCTTGGATATTTAGAAGGTGGGAACTTCAGCCAGGAATGTATCCCAGAAGACAGTCCTGTCCCTGGGCAGGGGATGGGCCTGCAAGCCTCAGGGGCTGATGGGGAAGGTGCACCAACCCAAGGCCACTGGGCACCTCAGTAGCATAGGTGACCCCACAGCAACAGAGGAAGGTATGTGGCAACAATGAAACCCCATTTTGGACAACTTCCTGTATGAAAAGGGGCAGCTACAAGTGTTGTAGCTGCAAGGCCAAGTTAGCAGAGGGCGAGGTGACCAACCTTTTTTTTTTTTGCAGCACCAGGGATCGAACTCACAACCTTGCGCCTGACAGACAGGCACTTAAGCCACTGAGTCAAACTCCCAGTCCTAGTTTTTTGAGGCAGGGTTGCACTATGTAGCTCAGGCCGATCTTGCACTCACATTGTAGCCCAAGCCTGACCTCAAACTCACAATGCTCCACCTACCTCAGCCTCCCGAGCACTGGGATTAAAGGCGTGCTCCACCACGCCTGGCTAAGGTGACAAAGCTCTTCCTGGCTTGCCCAGGAGGGAGTTTCTTGGAACCAGGGCTTTGAGTTTTTAGATTGAGGTAAACTGGTCTTTGGCAGAGTAAGGCTCTTGGGGCTGCACAAATTGGGTCAGGTAGGATACGGAAGGAGATGGCTTTCTGAAGAGCAACCTGGAGGTGCTGCTGGAATGGAGCAGTTAGTGTGGTAACCACCCTGTGCTATCAAGCCCAGCCCTGTCACAGCAAGTGAAAGGTCCCTTTCAAAGACCACAGACTCATTAACCCAAGGTATAAATTCCTGACAGCAGTAAATGTGTGTTCCAAGACGGGTGATCTACACTGGAAAAATGAAGTGCCTGTGCCTGAAGGCAGATAGCTGGGCAGGTGGAAATGCAGGTTGTAGAAGGAAGAGCTTTCTCAGTGGCAACTTTCAAGGACAATGGACTCACCACACACTGATCCCCTGTCACACCTCTGACTTCCTGTGGATTTGAGGGCTCTAAGCAGAGACTCTGCAAACATTAACAACACCAAAGAAGGGTCTCTCTTTTTTCACCCTTCTTCCCCCAGCTCATGTCTTCATCAGGATCTGCAGAAAATGTGACATCTACAACTTGGTTGTTCCCCAGGACATGAGAAAAGGTTCCAGAAAGCAGAGCAGGATTTTGCTGACAGACTCCCAGCACCTTGCACTGTGCCATTGAAAAGGCCTTGGCCACCCTGAAGTGGCCTCTCCACTGGGGCGAGGGAGGACTTGGCACTACCTCAACCCAGAAATGGCTGTTAAGGCCATAATGTGTATCTTGCCCAAATATAAGCTGTGGCTACAAACCCAGAGACCTTTCCAAATGCTGGAGTTGGAAATAGCTTTGCATCAAAAGACCCCCATTTGGCCAACACAGGTAGCTTCCCCACACAAAGAGGTGCATCTGGGTCAAAAGCTCATCTGTCTTCTGCTGGGCAGGAACTGCTGTGAAATGGCCCCTAGAGACCTGCAGGGCTGCAGCTAGCCTCAGGGACAGCCTGGTTCTCTGGGCTGGTCACAGTACATTCTCAGGGAACCTTAGTGAGTCCACTGGACAAACCCTGGGGATACTCAGTAGCCCTGGGTGTGGATCCACATCCAAGACTTGCAGAACAGGCCCTTCTCACTTAAGGTTGTCTGAAGGAGGAGCCCTGCCTGCCACAGAAAGCAGCTTAGCATTGTGTTCATGAAGCTAGGTGCCCCCTCCCCGCACTGAGCAGGGTATTAACTTCTGTAGCTGCTTGCAGTGAAAAGCAAAGTTCTCCCTTCAAAATGCAGCAGATTCCACAGCAACAGTTGGAAATGACCATGTGTGGCCAGTGGAGTGGAAGGCGGTATCCCCTGCATGATGGTCAGCTTCAGCCAACTGGGGTCTTGAGGGAATTTGGGACATATATTCCAGTTGCTGATAAGTCAGAAACAGAGCTTTTCATATAAACCGTCTTAATTTAAAAATGTTAGTAAACATATTTAACAAAACGTGACACTGTAAGCCACACAGCACACAGTAGGGACTTCATGTTTCCAAGGCCCTCAGATAAGTGCCCTTCCTCACAGCAGACTGGAAGGGCACAGCCACTGCATGTCACTGTGCAAGGCCAGGTCTTCATTCACAAATATTGCCACATTCTCTTTGGGAATCAGACATGAAGAGCTTGAAGCACATTGTTTTTGGCAATATCACGGATGCAAATGGTGTTTGTTAAGAATGGAATTTTGGAATGTCATTTGAAGCTCCAATCCAGTGGGCAAGCAACCAGCTCAGAAAAGCTGGACTTCAAAGTTACAAGGCTGGTTTCCTTGTGTTGCTCGGGGAGCTTCCAAGGGGTTCCTGCAATGAAGCCCGACTGGGGTGGCCTGTAATTGTGCGTGTTTTGCTAGAACTTTGGCCCTTGGCTTTTCACCCAGCTTACTCTTGAACACATTGGTTGTCTTCTGTCTTAAACTTTGCTTCTGAGCTTCCAAGCTTGGATTATACCACAGAAGTTTCCAGGTTCTCTCACATTTGAGTTCTGGGGCACATGGTATATTTTTGTGGGCCACCTCTGGCTCCCCTAAAGTACTGGCCCAAGTTTTTTTTTTTTTTTTTTTTTTCTTTTTCAGTACTAGGGATTAAACCCAGAATCTTCACACTGAGCTGTATTATATCTCCAGCTGTTTTTTGTCTTTTTTCCAGTCTCATTAAGTCATCCAGGCTGGGCTCAAATTTGCCATTCTCCTGTGTCAGCTGCCCAAAATGCTAGGATTATACACATGTACCATCATACCTGGTTTAATACTGATCCACTCTTAAGAGCCTCTTACTTTCCTAGATTTTCAGGCCAGGGATTGAAGCAAATCCTGCAGGGCCTCTGGATCTACTGGAACATTGAATTTCAGCCCTGCCTTGCCAAGGGCTTCCAGATCGCTCCCTCCTAGGAGAGGTTTCAGTTTCCTCTTTGCCTGGAATATATTACGTTAGAGTTGAGAGCCGAGTGTGGTAGTGCACACCTGTAATCTCACCTACTTAGAAGGCTGAGGCAAGAGGATCTCAAGTTCGAGGCTGGCCTGCACAACTTAGTGAGGTCTTGTCTCAAAATAAAAATCTAAAGGGCCAGGGATATAGCTCAGGGATAGACTGCATGCCTTAGCATCCACAAGGCACTGGATTGTAGGGAGAAAAAATTGGCCTAGATCCTAGGACCCTTCTCCAGGGCAGCTGCCTCAGGTGAGGCCAGGAATTTGGGTGTTTTACAGGGATTTAGGGACCCTCATGCTCTGCAGGCTCAAGGATCAAGTCTAGTAGTTCCCAAGCACTGTGCACTAAGCAATTGCCTCAGAATCTCCTGAGAGCTGTTTTATTTTTGGTAACAGTTTTGAGGTGTAACTGGCACACCATGAAGCTCGCTTTTTCAGCATAGTGAGTGATTTTTAGTGTGCAGATGGCTTGCAGTTATTCACCCGGGGAAGTCTCTTCCCCAGACTGACCTAGCAGAGCCAGGAACCTTTGGTCTGCTGTCCTGATAGCTATGTATGTGAATCCCAGGACTAGGGAGGAGCCCTCTCCACTGGTGCAACTGCTTTTTTAAAGGTCACAACTACATCTAGCAGGTAGACTGGATGCTGTATCTCACGGTGCACAGGACAGCCCCCACTGTTGGAACAGTAATTTGGGCCCAGAGGGAAAGGCCAGACCTAGAACCTGTGAAGTCCTTTCTCCCTTAATGGAAGCATCTGAGACCTCCAAACACAGCTCATAGTAGTCCCCAGGACTTGGTAGGGTGGCCTCAATGCCAACATCTGGGTTATGATGCTGGTCTGGGTCACTTTAGTATGGGACAAGTACAGGGTAAACAAATGTTGTGCACTTAAAACTTGGTGCTCAGCCTCCAACCATGCAGAATCTCGACTGTACAATGCAATAGGTGATGCTTATGGCCACCTCAGCAATCTGCCCGAGGGCAGGCTCAGGCACCTAGCTTCATGAACAGCATGGCAGGTGACCCCTTAACACCTTCCTCTGCAGTTTTTCCCTACCACTTATAGGTTCATATGGCAGCTTCCCAAGAATTTCTCTCTATTCCAGAGTGCAGAAGCTGCAGAGTGAAGGATTGGGAGACTGCAGATTCCTCTCCTGCTATAAAGGTATCCTGGCATAATGCAGGGGAAACAGGCACCCCATTGGGCTGTTGCTGAAGGCTGAGCTCAGAGGGTCCAAGAGTGTTCCTATACAAAATCTAGGAAGATGGAGGCAGTTGTTAACTTGCTTACTCAAAACTGGAGATCAAGATCTGTCCACCTAAGCAGTGGGAGGGCTGGGGTTCTAAGGACACAGGCCAGAAACCTAACTTCGTGGGAAAAGCTTTGTGCAGGCAGGTTTCTAGAGCACACTGTGGTTGAAAAGACAATGACAGGCAGGACTAGTGCGGAGCTCAGTGATACTGGAGGTGTCCTGTGCTCTGCTTGCCCCACCACCCCCACAAAGCCAGCTGATAGCAAAGCCTAGCATGTGAGGCAAGACCACAGAGCCTGGTGGTAGTTTGGAATTCTTTCTTCTCTTTCATTAAAAGGGGAAAAGAAAGTGGAGATCAGGTACCCCTGGGCTCTGGGGAAGGCATGCAGGCAGCCCCAGCAGGCAGGTACTGGGGATGGGAGGGAAGAGTCCTGGAGTTTTCCATAAACCTTTTCTCGAGGGGGACAGCAGTGCAGGCTGACAAGAGGGTGGTGGGGTGAGGCAGGGCCCTGGGGAGAGGGGTGGTGGGCAAAGGGATTGGGGCTCACTCTACATGCAAAGTCCAGCTGCCCCACAAACTAGGTTGCTTTTCAAAGAGTGATTTACATATAAATACACAGACACAGCTACACGCACACATGCAGAGAAGGCTCTGCATTCCCAAGTGTGGGGATCTAGGCTTGCTAGCTGTAGGGAGCTCCAAGTCAGTAGCCAGCCATGTCTCTGCTGGGTGACTGTCCACAGTGCCCCTGGGCTAGGACAGGGCAGGACAGATGAATCCTCTTCTGTGGAAAGGCTGTTTGGTCTCCAAGGTGCTGCTCACCAGGCACCCCAGCCACTCTGAGCCAAATCCGTGTGAGCTGAGGACCGCATGCCTTTGCTCCATGAACTTGCGTGTGTGCAGCTGTGCATGTTGGCACAAGATATATCCCTGCCTGACTAGAGTCCATCTCTCCCCTCCAGGGCTCCAGGGCGCAGGGGTGCAGACAGAGGAGGGGTGAAGGGGGCCCATGGAGACATCCTCTCCCCCGCCCCACGGGGTCCTGGCCTCCGGGAGGGGGGAGGGGCCTCCCTTATCTCTCTGCCTCCATGGCAGGGTGAGCCCTGGGTTCTGAAGCAGCTTGTTGAGGGGCCAGGGGTGGCCAGTCTGAAGCCGGAGAAGGGGGTGCTGGAGTCCACAGAGATGGCTGCGGCTGGTGGTGCTGTGGACCCCCAGGGGGTGAGGCTGCAGTTGGCCAGCTGGGTGCCACAAAGCTGCCAGTGGCAGCATGGGGGAAGTGTGGTGGGGGCGATGTAGCTGTTGTGGCCATTGGGCTGCTGCTACTGCCACTGTGGAAGCTCTCTGAGGCCTTGAGACGTGAGAACATGGTGAGAGCATCAGGGAAGTTGGGGGGTGTAGCAGGGGTGTTGGCAGGAGTGCACATCTGTGGGGAAAGAAAGGAGAGAGCAAGAGGTAAGCGCTCCTTTCTGGGAGGGCCCCAAGGTCCCCACTGCCTCTGAAAAAGAGACAGGTGCCCCCATACCCCTTTCCCCAGGTGCAACCCTGGCCCAGTAGGTCCCAATGCTGGGGCTCACAGGGAAAGGCACAGAGCTAGGCTGACCCAGCTTCACTGGGGAACCTGGGCTGCAGATCCATACTGGCCAGTGCAGGGCCATGAGGCTTTCCCAGTCCTTGAGTCAGCACAGCATCCCCAGAGTGCTGCCCTACTGTACAGGTAGAAGACCAAGCTCCAAGGGCCAGTGCTACCTAGGTCCTGCTGAACCCAGGCCGCACACTAAGCCCACACTCCTGTGGGCCTATCTTAAGGAGGTTCAGCCACATGTGCACTGCCCTCCCCTGGAAGCCTCCCTGGGTTTGGGGGCTACTTGTGCACCCACCTGGCTCAGTCACCTTCCTCCCTGTTCAGAACAGAGACAGACCCCAGTGGGGCCACATGTGGGTCTCCAGGGGACACTTACCATCTGGTGGTGGTGGTGGCTGTAGGGGATGTTGGTCTCCTGGAAAAAGGCGCTGAGGGCCGTCTACAGGAAGAAAGATTGTGCTTACCCTTCAGGACCCTCCCTAACCCTAGTTCCCAGACTCCTCTGGGGCTTAGCATGACCATGGGCTAGCCTCTGAGTGGAATAAGGTGAGCTGAAGTGGCCAAGAACCAGCAGTGTTACCTATTATTACCCAACCTTCACCATCAAACATGGAAGCACCATGGAACTGGGGGCAGGTGGGTGGGTGGTGAACACCCCCACAAGGCTACTTGCCAGGTAACTCCTAGCTGCAGCACTGGCCCTTCACATACTCCTGACATTGTCACTGTGGCTCTAGGCAGGTAGATAGTACCCTCACTCTGTCTCATGAGGAAAGGCTGCATGGGCCCTAAGCCAGCTGGTCCTCAGTCTGATTCAAAAGATCCTAAGCCTCTCTGTCCCCACCTAGATGGTAGCAAGTCTCTTCTCTGAGTTTGTTCTTTCCTCTTAACCAGGGGGCTCTTGAGTTCAAACCTAGAGGGCAGAGACCTGCTTCTTGGCTCTACTGCACCTCTGACTGATCATTACATGGCCCTGTCTGGACCTCAGTGTCTCTATCTGGATCACAAGGATCGAGCAACAGTGACCTCCTCAGATCACTGTGTTCCCCCAGGGAAGGCCTGGACTTAAATGGGAGGGTCTGGGTTTTATACTCACTCACCCTGAGCCTTCCCAGGAATGTCAAGATGGTGAGCAGGAAGGTAGCCCTAGCACTGAACCCAGACAGTGACTGAAGACAGTTCCTGTAACAACTCCATGTTGGGAGCCAGGCATGGTGGCGCATGCCTTTGATCCCAGCACTCGGGAGGCTCAGGTAGGTGGAGCATTAGGAGTTCGACATCGGCTTGTGCTACAATGTGAGTAAGGCTGGTCTGAACTACATAGTGAGATCCTGCCTCAAAAAAAGTAGGGCCAGGATTTTGGCTCAGTGGCTTAAGCGCCTGCCTGGCAGGCGCGAGGTTGTGAGTTCAATCCCTGGTACCAAAAACAAAACAAAACAAAACACAACTCCATGTTGGGAAGGTTACACTCCACCTTCTTCTACCACACCATTACCCCAAGCAAGGTGCTGCCTCTTCAAGCTGGGTTCCATCAAACTAGGGGCACTTATTACCATACAAGCTGGCCTGGAATCACTTGCTTCACAGAAAGAGAAACTGAGGATGAAATGACTTACTAGGCTAGGTCAGTCATAAGATTAACAAAAGGGAGAGGTGGGGTTAGGACCCTGGCCTGAGACTCCAGGCATAGGCCTTGGGACTCTCCCAGGTGGGTGGCAGGAGGCTGAAACCACCACTCCCAAGATCAGCTTAGATCCCTGAAGGTCCCTGGCAACTGGGGGAGGGAGTTTGTGGGAGGTGCTGACATTTATCATGCCTCCCCTGGGCCTCTGTGGGAAATAAAGAGAGCTGGCTGCTCTTGAGAAAGTGCTGGGAAGGGAGGGGCCTGTAAGTGTATGAGGGGTCCTTCAGGCATTGCCAAGTCCCTGACTGGGACCTGAAGTCATCTTCCCTAGCAGACCTGCTCCCCAGCTTGTGCTGCCCAATGGACTTCTTGTTTTCCCTTACCAACACACCCAGAAACCCAACCTGGTTCCCAGAGCTTGTCCTCAGGGGTTTGTTTTATTATTATTATTGGTACCAGGGATTGAACTCTCAATCTTACACTTGCCAGAAAGGCACTTACACTGCTGAGCTAAATCCCCAGCTTTTATTATTATTATTTTTTAAAAATAAACTCAAATAAATTATTTGGAGAATTTCCTGGAGATACCCTATCTGGGTGTCCCTAAATGGGATGGGTGCTCAGGCACAGGGGCTGGGTCTCCAAGTGCTTTTCCTGGAAGCAGTAGTTATGCCCCTCAGCCCAGGCTCACTTTGCAAACTCCAACCCAGGAGCCCAAAGGACACATCCAATTCTGTCCCCCAAAGGCCACCTTGTGTGAGTACTCCACTAAGAACATCTGCACAGTTAGACAGAGGTCCCCTCCCCCTGCAGCCTCTGCTCCCATTAATACCTGAATCTGAGTATGCGACCCAGAAACACTACCCCAGTATAACTACGAGCCAGGTGGCGGTGGTCATAAAGGGGGATGGGCTAATCATGAGGAACCCCCTCACTCAATCCTAGACAGAGGCTTCAGGCCTGGGGGTTCATAGTGCACTGGCTCATACCCAAATATCCCCCACTTTATAGACAGTGAAACTGATGCTACCAGAGTCCTCCAGTCTACAGGGTTATCCTGACATTCCCATGGACAGTTCTTCCCCAGATCCTGCAATCTTCAAAGCTTCATTTTCAATTCAACGTGTGCTACCTGTGACACACAGCTTGGGTGTCTGACTGAAGGATGGGCTCAAGAGTTGTGCAGGCTGGGTCCACTTTCAACTAGACATCTCCCTGCACAGCCCAGGCAGGCAAGGAGCCCTGCATGTACAAGTGGGACTCCAGCAAACTGCCGTGAATGCAGTTTTGCAAGTTTTACCACAGCCAACCCTAGAGACAAACCCAGCTGATTAGAGTTGCTGGAGAGGTGGGAAGCAGGGAGCTTCCTTCGGGTGGGGCTGCAGTGGGGGAGGAGGCAGAAAGTTGGCCATTCGGGCCTTAGAGGCACACTGACATGGCTTCTCCAGGTACATGTGTAGAAACTGAGGACGGAAAGAGCAGCTTCTCCTCTCCTGGATGAAGACACTGCAGAGGCAGTGACTCAAAGTCTTGGGAGGGACAAGTGAGCAGCAAGGTGAGGAGGATGGATCTGGGTGGGAAGACTACTAACTTTTAGAAAATCTCAAGCTGAGGTCATTCTGATCCCTACCCTGCCCAAAGCAAACTGAGCCATAGAGCCCCCTGGGTCCTAGTTCTCCCTGGAGACACACTTTCCCTAGGATGGGTCCCAAGGAAACTAGGTTCTGGGATAGAACTGGGCACAGATATCACCAGGCTGGCTGAAGCTACGACTCTACATCTATCTGGGCACCACT
The DNA here is from genome assembly GCA_004363535.1 of Dasyprocta punctata. NCBI lineage: Eukaryota > Metazoa > Chordata > Mammalia > Rodentia > Dasyproctidae > Dasyprocta > Dasyprocta punctata. The sequence goes on from RJWM01007343.1 coordinate 17,073, forward strand.
CTAGAGCTTTGCCTTTTCCCTAGACACCACGACGAGGGTGATTTCAGGGGTCTTTGAGTGGGAGGTCAGATGCTCTAGGGAGCACCAATAACTTCAGGGCCCTACTACCTTGTAAATCAGGAAGGACCTCGTGGGTGGGACGAAAGCCAGACAGAGGCGGCCCTATCTTCTGCCCAGGTGGCTTGTGCTACTGACCCACACACCACCCCTAGTGCAGCCCCAAAGGCACAGGTTCCTCTCCCAGCCCAGAGGGTACCTACACCCGCAGAACGACCCCCAGGCACACCTCTGGACCAATGTACACACGCGTAAACCTCTGCACGGTAGTGTGGGGCTCCAGCACTCTGCCGATACACTCCACGCTGTGTATGTATACACACACCGCACAGCCTTGGGCATGATACTCTCTACAAACCGACCCAGGCGTACACGCTGAACATACTCCAAACATGACACACAAGTATCTCGTACCTGACACGCGGCCGGGCGGTCTGCGCGTCCGCACACGTACCCACATGCCCACAGCCCTCGATGTGCCCCGCTGACGCCAAGCGCAGTGCGTGCGTAAATACAAGTGCACATGTACATGTACGCACACGCGCGAGCCGCCCACCGGGCACACGGACCAGCGGCCGCCGGGCGGCTCCGCCCTCGGCCCGACCCGAGTCGTCCTCCTTCCGGCCAGCCGCCGCCCCGCCCTCGGCCGTTACCCGGACAAAGGGGGGGGTCTCCAAGCGGACCGCTGGGCCGCGGGCGCCGGCCTGACCGTCGGACGGGCGGGTAAAGCTCCCTGCCCGGTCCGGGGGGCGCCCCCGGCACGTGTCCAAGCCGCCCGCCCCGCTCGCACCTCGAACTGCCAGTGGGCCGCCTGCAGCAGCTGCTTCGCCTGGTCGGCCGCGCAGCCCGCCGTCAGTACGAACTGGTTGATCATGACCTGGTGCTTGAGTTCGTCCATGTTCACCGACATGGCGCCGCCGCGCTGCCCGCTCCGGCCGCCTGCGCGCTCGCGCCGCGCCTCACGCGTCCACCATTAGCGAGCCGGCTCCGGCTAATACAAATATTTACCGTGCGCTCTGACTCGCCGCGCCTCGCGGCCCCGGCGGCCGGCGGGGCATGCTGGGACCTGTAGTCCTCAACGCCCCCGCCGCCGGGCGGGCTGCGAGGGCGGGTCTGGTAGCCGAAAGCCTACCTAGTGCCCAGCATATCACAGGAGTGAGCGCAAACGCCGGGTTTCCGGGCTTTGGGGACTCCGCAGTCCCTAGAGAGGGGAGACCCCAGGAATTCTGGCCCAAATCTGCTGCACTACGCCTCAACACACTGTAGGCGCCAATAAATATTCAGTGAACTAGAGTCTCCAGGCGCTACTTAAAGTCCCTGCCTCCAGGAAGCCTTCAGAGCCCCCCAGAACACTCTCGCCTTGCCCTCCCCAGTCTGGTTCTCGGCCAGGCAAAAAGGAGGAGAGTCGCGAGATTGGGAGGGTGCCCGGGTCCGGCGGACAAAGCCGGTAGCTTCTGGCGTCTTAGGGGTCCCCCTCCCTACAGTAACCACTTTCCCACGCAACAGCTTGTGCGCTCCACCAGGAATTCTGGCTCTGAGCACAGAGGACTCTAGGACCACGCGGAACCAGTTCCGGAGCCATTCTGGACTTACTTCCCCAGAATGCACCGGTTTATTTGCATCTTTCTGTCCCGGGTGACGTCAACTGAGAGAGGTCGTGCCTTGGCCAATGGGCTGCCGCGGGGTGTTAGGACCTGGCCATATAAGGTAAACAAAGCTGGCAGCCCAATGAGGCGGCGATGAGGGCGGGCGGGGGCGTGTCACGTGGCGGGCGGGGGCGGGTCTGGGAGCGGGGGTGGGGCATTGCGGGTTGTGTTTACAGCCCCGCACATGCCACTTCCGGTTGACGTAGCGGGTGGGAGAAATTTCCAGGCTGGGTGGGGGCGGTGGCGACTACAGAAAGTGGCGGCAACTCGAGGTTATCTTAGTGTGCGTGACCTTGGCCCGATTCCTTGTGCTTCCTGGCCCCGATTTGTTTGGCCCATTTCATGTTAGCCTGTTGTTCTGTGTCTGGCTTTGACCTGGCTCTGGGCTGTAGAAGAGCAAAACCAGGCCCAGGGCAAGGGGCAGAGGAGTGTGTCTTTTGGAAATCCCAAGCACCCGTATAAAACTACTAGTATGGAAAGTACCCTAAGTAAGCAAGCACAGGCCTTGTGAGTAGGCTAAGGGCCACTGAAGGTTTCTAATAGATCTGATCGATTGTTCCAGTCACGATCACTGCAGTCTTGACTGTGGAGTCCAGATGGTGACTGACAGTCTCAGCTCCAGCAAGTAAGGTAGATACTGGGAATTGAAGAGCAGCCTGCAGTGCTCTGGAGATCTCTGTCAGGACTCTTGAACCCTGCCAGTGTCTCTTCCTGGGCCAATGGGAAGACTATTGGGGCCACTGATGGACAGCACCTAAAAGGTTCTAGGGTAGGAAGGGATGTGGGTGAGACCTATATAGAGGGTTGGCAAAGGATCAGGCTTCTGAAGGCTAGAGCTGGAAGCAAACACCGAGTATTCTCCTTCCATAGACAGATACCTTAGTCGTGGCAGCAGGGCTCTTATCCACAGGAAATGGGAGTTTTAAACTCTTTCCTGTCTTGGCAGAATCACTAAAGGACAATAGAGATTTTTGCAAATCCTCTTGGTGCAAAAGTGTTATTGCTGTTACCAAGAATCGCCCCTTCTCTGTGAAGCATCATAAGCATGAATTAATATGAACAAAGTGTTCAGCACAGGGTCAGCACACAGTAAGAGACAGCTCTGAGTATGACTTCTAATTCCATGGTTGCCATGGGTACTGCAACACAGCATGGTGAAGATGGGTAGGTTTGAGAGGGAAACACATTTGTCAGTCTTGTCTCCTCCTGTAGCTTTGGTTTTCTCTTTTGCAAAACCCTGAACTCTCCCAATGCTGTTGTATGGTATTCATACCTGTGAGGTATTTAGCACAAGGCCTGGCAATCAGTACACGTGTTCTTAATACACCTTTACCTTCATCTGAATCACTTTTACAGATAAGGAAACCAGCCTTACACCCTATCATTCTGAGCCAATGGAAAAGCGCCAGTGCCCCGTGGTTCAGCAGTGTGTTTCTGGCAAGGGAGGGTGGTACTATCCTGGCAGGGTTTATTGGAGGCTCTTTTTGCTTATGGAGACAAGAAGGGCGTCCTCCCACCTGTAATCCACGTTACACCTCCATTCTTGCCCAGGCTTGCCCAGCCCTGAAGAAACACTCCCAGACCAGCCTGCTTTGCAGGGCTGGAGGAGACTATGCTGGCAGGGGCAAAGGTCACCCTACTGGCCTCCGGTGCACCACCTCAGCCAGCTTGTTTTCCCAGGTCTGGCAGGGAAGAAAAAACAATCTTGTTTTCAGCTAGTATCAGCCTGGCTGGAGGGTGGACTTTGAATTTCTTAACAGGCTGAGATGGAACAGCTGGAGCCAGAGATGAGGGACCGGGAGAAGAAAAGGCACTTCCAGCACCACCACTGTCTTACCTGAAAGCCAGGGAGGTTAAGGAACTTGCCAAAGTTCACATGACCAATCAGTGGAAGGTGTCTTTCTAAACTAACCTTCGGGCTCTGGTCTGGCATATTCTACATCTGATCCCTGTTGTTTAGCTCCTCACTTGTCACACAGTAGCTGTATGATAAATATCAAGTAAATGAACCACCCAAGATGTTGATAGTGGAACTTCAAATCAAATCAGGAAAGACCTGTCTCCAATCTGAGCGTTGATAAGCACAGAACAATATTGCTGGAGAGGCTTTGAGGCACCTTGAATCTGCAACACTTAAGAATATTGAATGAAGCCGGGCGTGGTGGCGCACGCCTTTAATCCCAGCACTCGGGAGGCTGAGGTAGGCGGAGCGTTGTGAGTTCGAGGCCGGCTTGGGCTACAACGCGAGTGCAAGGCCGGCCTGAGCTACATAGTGCGACCCTGCCTCAAAAAAAACCAGGGCCGGGAGTTTGGCTCAATGCCTTAAGCGCCTGCCCTGGCAAGCGCGAGGTTGAGTTCAATCCCCGGTGCCGCCAAAAAAAAAAAAAGAATATTGAATGAAAAGTCCAATTAGTAAGACACCTGTCCCAGTGCAGTGTCCATAGGGAAAATGTACTCTTAGTGCTACTATTCAGTTTAAGCATTGTAATTCTCAGGACTTTCCCTCCCTCAGCATAATCGGAGAGGGAAATAAATTGAATGTAGTGTTGATATATGAATGTATGCATATGTAAATAAGTGATTCAATGGAAAAATTTTTTTCTTGTGTTTTTGAGAGTGTGTCACTATATATTCCAGGCTGGCCTCGAATTCAGTGTGGAGCCCAGGTTATCCTGAAACTCATGGCAATCCTCCTGCTTCATCCTCCCCAGTGCTGAGATTACAGGCATGTACCATCATGCCCGGTTGAAAAAATAAATAAGGGAACAAAGACTACATTGGGTGGGGATGTCTTCAGGCTCATCCCTCAGGAGGCTTGAGACTTGAAATCTGGTACACTGATGTAGTACTGTCTCTGGGGACACAGGAAGGTCCTTTAGATAAGAGTAAATCTCAACCTTGCCACTTTTTGCTGTGCAATCAGCTAGAGTGAGATACTTCTCTGGCCTTAATTTCCTCTTCTGTACATTGGGAATGGAACTAGAACTCAGAGACTTTTTCATTTTTTAACTTTTTTTTATTAGAATGCATCTCAGAGGAATTTTAAATGAGGGACTATGTGCAAAGCCCTCAGCACCATACCAGGGCTATAACACGTGCTCAGGAAGTGTGCATCTTGATTGTAGGGGCAGCTATCTCTAAGACCTGGACTCTCCTCAATCACACAAGTCTTTTGTCTTGGTCATTTGGATTTCAGGCAATAACGACCATTGGATCTTGGTTTCCCTGGAGAGGTAGGAGTACTTTTTTTTTGTTCCGAGGATCAAACTCACAACCTCACATTTGCCAGGCAGGTTCTGTGCTACTGAGCTACATCCCCCACCCCAGATAGAAGTATTGTAATGTGTGATTTTAATTAGTTGTGGTGAATTTGACATCTAAGACTCTTAGTCCTTCACTGATCTTCCCAGTTGCTCAGTTGGCACAGCGTTCTTGACTTGGTAAACACTCTTAGAACCCCCGTTTCTCAACTGAAAACGTTACAAACAGGCTCCAGCTGGCCTCCTTGTAGATGTGTGTGTGAGTCGAAAGCCAGGAAATACCTTTTGAACTTCAAGGTTCCAATCTTGATCCTGATTCTTGGAAACTTGCCTCCAGCACATATTATGTACCTCGGTTTCCCTAGTGTAAAGTGGGGAGACGTCTACTGACTGGGGGGGGGTGCTGTAAAACTGTATCGCTAAAGTAATGTTCTGGACAATTGTGGGTCCGGAGTGATGCACTGGGTTTTGGCCAAGGTTCATTCAGGTGCCTGCTTGCTCTGTGTGCCCTACCTCAGGAGGTCTGGGGGCCACCCTAGCTTTGTTCTATGCAGTAGGTAAAGGTGTGCCCTCTGCTGACCGGGCAGGAGATGAACCCTAGGAATTGGGGCGATCCAAGGTGCCTCCGGGAGATATTTCAGACATGGGGTAAACAGGAGGCGCTGGGTCCCCATAAGGGTCTACGCATGAACAGGTCACGAAGAGACCGAGGAGCTACGTACCGGACCAGCGCCACTTTCTGACCTCGGAGGGAAGACCCTCCTGCTCCAGGACAAGAGCGTTCCTTCCCCGCGCGTGCGCCGCTTGGTTGTCCCAGGCTGACCGTTCTCCGCTAGGGGCAATCTGGGAGGCGTAGTGCGCAGGCGTGCTCGCAGCGCCCTGGGCCAAGAGCACCTGGGCGGAGCGGACTCCATTTCCCGGCGAGCTGCGGGCCAGAAGGCGGGGCGCCGCGGCGTCTTGCCCGGCCAGTCCGGGTTGGGGCTTGGATCAAGGCACCGCTGTGGCCGTCTGTCCGTGCGGCCTGGTTCTGACCATGTCCGCGTGAGGACACCACGGCTGCCGCCACCCAAGTCCCGGCCCGTGCCTTCATCATGGGCTCCATCCTGAGCCGCCGCATCGCGGGGGTGGAGGACATCGACATCCAGGCGAACTCCGCCTATCGCTACCCTCCGAAGTCCGGTGAGCTTCCAGCCAGGCGCGGCTGGAACGCGAATCGGGAGGCGCGGCGCGGGCCGGGGGCGGAGCGGGGGTTGGGGGTGGTGAGAAGAGAGGTGGAGGCACCCTGCGCGGCCGTGGACCCTTCCTGCCAGGGACCAGCGGGAAGCCCCGCGCCACCCTTGTCCCTTGGCCTGAGACGTGGGCCGGGCCCGGGACGGACTGTCCAGAGTCGAATCTGAAGCGGCTCCTTCCCAGCTCTTTACCTTGGGCCAGTCGCGTAGCGCGGCCTCTGTTGGTCTGGGCGCGGTGCTCAGCGCGGGGCCTGGAGCATCGCTTATGCTTATGAAGTGTGCTGTGAAGATTGCCTCTTAGCAGAAGATGGGTTTTGCCGTCTTTGGAGGCGTGGTGTGAAGACCTTGCCCGAAGTCTGGGCACTTTACATCCGATCTCATCTCAGGATTGGCTATCCGGGTGTGCGGATGGGGGGACTGTGGCGCCCCCGGAAGATGATTGTGACTGAGAAGGGAGAGCCATGGGTCCTTGCTGAGAGTACCAGGACCTTTAGCCAGGGTGGAGAAGAGCTGGAGGAGACCTGCCGGTGTCTGGCCGAGATTCCTAAGCGCCTAGGAAGAAAGTGACTTTCCTAAGGTCTCAGAGCTGGATAAAGGCACAGCTGGGACTAGGATCGGGTGTTTGACTCCCAGTGAAGCCTGTTTCCATTGGTTGGTGCCTTGATGAGTGCGGCCCGACCAAACTTTTAGCTTCAGTTCCTCACTCGCCATCTTATAGGCCACTACAGTAGAAAGCAGAGAAGAAAGATAAGAACACCCACCACGCCCGGTTTTCTTCTCTTGTGGTCGCTGCTCCCATGAGTGGGGAGTTCGTTAAACATTCCCAGGCCGTCCTCAGACCTGCTGGCGCCTAGCATCCTGTATTTTAAATCCATGGCCCAGCTGAGTCTGATGTCCGCTCAAGTTTGAGAAACTGTTTTGTCTTGATTTTGAAAGGGGCATGGGTGGGAAGGCACAGGGCTGCAAGGGTGGGAGAGTGGCACAGTTTGAGTGCAGTTGGAAAGGGTTAGTCAGCTGAGCCGAGCATACTGTTGCTTACAGTGCAGGGAGATTTCCATTGCCTGCTTGTATCCGAGGCACCAAGGTAGGGCAATCTGGCCTGGTGTGAGCCTGTGGCCCCTGGGCATTCTCCTAAAGCTGTAGTGGTGAACCTGTGGCACTCGTGCTGTAGCAGGCTTTGTATCATTGAAAGCTATGAAAGGTTCGCCATCACTGCTCTGGAGTCTCTGAGGGCTGATAACCTCAGACCAGGGAAGAAGTTATTTGCTATTAACCTCTCCACCTGTGTTTTTCCTGCCAGTCTTTGGCAGAGTGACCTTAGTCAAGTTACCTAAACCCTCTCCTTCGCCACTTAATTTCCTTATTTGTGAAACAGATTGATAGTGTATGTATCCTATGAACTATGCACGACGTGTAACAAATTCTCAGCAAATACTAGGTGCTGTAATTGCTTAAAAAGGAAAACAGGTGACTGGCCCTGACCCTAACAGCAGTGAACAGTGGTTTAACATATCAGAAAGTTCACTGAGCCATCTCCTGTTACCTGGGACCTGAACACTTTTATTGTCACTTTACTTGGACGATTGGACAAAACAACAAACACATGGCACTAATAGCTCCACTTTCTCATTCCACTGTGGTAGACGTTGGCAGTTGCTCATGAGTCTTCTTCCCACTGAGCCTGGATTTGGTTTCAGAATCCATTGCCGAACCCTCCAGTCAGTTGCCACTAATCGATTGGCACTGGCACTGCAGGTGGAACCCACTGGTCACCTGGGTTATGCTGCTACAGTAGATAGCATGTTCTAGGCATGCCCAGTCCAAAGGCTGTCCTTTCCAGCTAGTATTTTTTCCCTTACTGTTATAATTCTTTTAGGTAATGTCTTTTTTTATTTTTATTTTTCCTGAGACAGGGTCTTGCTATATAATTTAGGCTATCCTTGAACTCACTGTGTAGACAAGGCTGGCCCCAAACTCAGGGCAATCCTCCTGTCTCAGCCTCCTGAGTGCTGGGATTACAGGCGTGTGGGTGATAAGTGTCATTATTCTTTCCTGGTCTTCTCACCTTGCATGGGATCTCAAGATCCTCCTGTGCTGGTGCTTCCAGATTCCCCAGAAAGTCCTTTGGGTAAGGGAGGGTCAATTTTAGACAGAAGCGACCATAACAGTGCATCATTGTGTTTCCCTGAGTGTGGACCTGGGTCTGCAGAGATATTGGTGCTTTGAGGGGATTCTCCCAGTAGACCAGTTGGCTTTGTGAGAAACTGTCCTTTCAGGTCTCTTGTCAGTTTTGTTGATTATGTCAAGGAGAAGGTACCATGGGTGCTGTTTGTTTGTACTGCTGTGGGGATTGAATCCAGGGTCTTGCATATGTTAAGTACGTACCCTACCATTGAGTTACACCCTCAGCCTGGTGCTAGTACTTTTTTTAACATCCCTGTAACATTAGTTTTCTTCACAGAACTTTCAGCATGCCCTGCAACAGTGTGTGGCATGAGTTTTTAATGACATTTATTTTATTTATTTTTTCTTTATAAGTTTTGAGAAAAGATCTCCTTAAGTTACCCAGGCTGGCCTCAAACTTGTGGTCCTCCTGCTTTAGTCACCTGAGCAGCTGAGATTATAGGCATGCGCTGCCACACCTTGCTTGTTTATAGTTTTATCAGGGTATAATTTGTGTACTGTACAACTCATCCAATGTAAACATACAACTCAATTTTTAGTAAATTGATAGTATTGCATGAACGGTGCCACAATCAATTTAGAAATCCACCCCCCACCCCAAATTTCTTGATGCCTGTTGTGGTCAGTCTCTGTCTTCTCACCTTACCCCATCACTGATTTGCTTTCTGTCTTGTAAAGTTTGCTTTTTCTGAATATTTCATATGAATAGAATCATATAATTATGTAAGTCATTTGTATGGGTCAGGCTTGACCTAGCATATATATATATATATATATATATATATAATTTTCTTGGTACCGGGGATTGAACTCACAACCTCACGCCTGCCAGGCAAGCGCTTTTGCCACTGAGCCAAACCCCCAGCCCTATCTTTTTTCGAGACATATCTCACTATGCAGTTCAGAATGGCCTTGGACTCACTTTGTAGCCCAGGCTGGTCTCGAACTCACAGTGATCCTCCTGCCTCGCCTGCCGAGTGCTGGGAGCAAAGGTGTGTGCCACCACGCCCGGCTTCCTAACAGTATTTTTGAGGCTCTTTATATTGTGTGTGTGTGTGTGTGTGTATGTGTATGTGTATAAATATATCTACTTCTACTGTACATATGTTTTATCTTTATATACATTTTATCTTTTCATAAATTGATGAACACTTTGGTTCATTATTCATTATTCATTTTGACTGTTATGAATAATGGTGCTGTGAATATTTATGTACAGTTTTTGTGTGGATTGGCTATATACCTGAAATACCTATACTTAACCCCCTCTTTTTTTGTAATGCTGCAGATTGGATCAGGAGTGCTGTGCTACTGGGCAACATTCCCATGCCCAGCCTCTTTTTCATCTTTTTTCAATTTATTTTAAATTTTGATACTCACAAAGTTACCTGGGCTAGCCTGGAACTTGCAATCCTCCTGCCTCCTGTGTCAGTGGGATTGCAGGAATGCTTTACTGGTTCCACTTAACCTTTTTATTTTGAGACAGGGTTTTACTGTGTACCCCAGACTGGCCTCGGACTCTTGCCTCAGCCTCCCAGGACTGGGATTACAGGTATGTGCCACCATGTCTGGCCTATGTTTAACTTTTTGAGGTGTGTCAAGACTATTTTTCTTTCTTTCTTGTTTTTTTTTTTGCAGCACTGGGGATTGAACTCACAACCTTGCGCTTGCCAGGGCAGGCGCTTAAGCCGCTGAGCCAAACTCCCCAGCCCTGGTTTTTTGAGGCAGGGTCGCACTATGTAGCTCAGGCCGGCCTTGCGCTTGCGTTGTAGCCCAAGCCGGCCTCGAACTCACAATGCTCCACCTACCTCAGCCTCCCGAGTGCTGGGATTAAAGGCGTGCGCCACCACGCCTGGCTTACACAGTTCTTTTATCAACCATATGGATATTTTCTCTTAAGACTAGCTTGTTATTTTGCAGAGAAGTTTTCAGTTTTGGTGAATGTCAGTTTATCTGTTTATTTTTAAAAGATAATGCTTTTGGAATTTTAAGACTTCTTAACACAAGATTACCAAGATTTTTTTTTCTATTTGTAGTTTTAGCTCTTACATTTAAGTCTGTGATTGATTTTTGGATTAATTAAAAAAAAAATCTATGACTTTCAGCTGGCCATGGTGGTGCATGCTATAATCCCAGCACTTGGGAGACTGAAGCAGGAGAATCATTGCAAGTTCCAGACCAGCCTGGGCTACAAAGTGAGCTCAAGGCCAGTCTAAACTGCAAAGGGAGACCCTGTTTCAAAAAACAAAAACAAAACAAAACAAAAAAACTAAAAAGCTATGGCTTTCACAGAGTATGGTGGCACATACTGGTAGTCCTAGCACTCAGGTGACTGAGGCAGATTCACAAATTCAAGCCTAGCCTGGGGATTTTTGCAACTTAGACCTTGCCTCAAAATAAGAACTGAGAGTGTAGCTCAGTGCAAAGGCCTTGGGTTCAGTTGCCAGTACTGGAAAAACAAGGGTTATTATATTTGCATATGGAATCCAGTTTTTCTAGTATCATGTATTATAAAGATGATCTTTTTCCCACCAGTTGCCTGTGCATTTTTGTCAAAAATCAGTTAACCATTTAGATAGCATTTCTGCACTTGGTTCTTTTTTTTTTTTTCCGGTACCAGGGATCGAACTCACTACCTCATACCTGCCAGGCAGGCACTTAGGCCACTGAGCTAAATCCCCAGCCCTGCACTCTGTTCTTTTTGATCTATATGTCTGTGCCAGTGTTTCTCAACGGGGAGGATTTTGCCTTCTATAGTGGCATCTGGCCACATCTGGCAAGGTTTTTTTTTTTCTCTTTTCGGTACTGGGTATCAAACTCATGACCTTGCACTTGCCAGGCAGGTGCTTGTACCACTGAGCTAAATCCCTGACCTGGCAACGTGTTTTATCATTCTGAGTGTGTATGTATGGTGCTGGCATAAAGTGGATAGAAGCCACAGACCTGCCCCCCACAACAAAGAATTATTGGCCCCATAATGTCCACAGTGCTGAGATTGGGAAACCCTTGTCTGCCTTTATACTAGCAGTGTATGGCTTGTTTACTGAAGCTTGATGATAAGTTGTGACATCAGATAGCATAAGTTTTCTTCTTCTTTTTTTTTTGTTTTTCTATTTCTTTTTCAGAATTGTTTTGGGTATACTAGATGCTTGTATAAAGTTTACATGTTCTTGTCAATTTCAACAAGAAAGTTTGATTCTGATAGGGACTAGGTTGAATGTGCCAATCAACTTAGGGAGAATTGCTGTCTTTCAGTGCAAACTGTGTCCATGAACATGGTATATCTAACTTCTTCATTATACTTTTTATGGTGTGTAAACAGAAGGTATAAATCTCAGTACTCCTGCAGCCCCCAACCCCCAGGATCCAACCCAGGGATTCTCTACCTCTGAGCTCTTTTATTTTTTGAGACAGGGTCTCACTAAGTTGCCCAGGCTGGCCTCAAACTTGGAATCTTCCTGCTTCAGCCTCTCTAGCTGGGATTACAGGTGTATGCCACTGTGCCTGGCTTTACTACTTTTTTAGATTCTTTGTTTCTTTCTTTTTTCTTTTTTATCTTTTTGAGAGAGGGTCTCACTATGTAGTTCAGGCCAGCCTTGAGCTCACTTTGTAGCTCAGTCTGGTCTCGAATTCACAATGATCCTCCTGCCTCAGCCTCCCGAGTGCTGGGATTACAGGCAGGTTCTTTCGTTCGGCAAATAATACTGGTTTTCCTAGCTTAACAGTGATGTAAAGTTCCCTTCTCATAATTTTTTAAGAGCTGATTTTGATTAAAATATTAAATACAATTATGTACTTGAGTAATGACACAGTACTTGCAACTTTGGGAACATTATTCTTGTCACATGTCTTTAATTATAGATGAGGACACTGAGACCCAGAGATGGGAGTGACTCAGTCAGGATCACATAGTAAGTTCATGACTCCCAGTCCTGGGTCTGCCCACTTTGCTCTGTGTCCTGGCTGTGAGGCTTCTGGTAGCCACAAGAGGCCAACCTGAGTCAGCCTCTCCAGCAGCCTCCATTTCAGGCAGAGTTAACAGGACCTATGAGCCTGTTGAAGGATTTTTTTCTGCTTGTCCTTCCTACTGTGGAGTAGAGAAAGCAAGATGGCAGGTCCAGTGCCTCACTGCTGTATGATCTTGGGGATACCCACACTGCTGCCCTCCCTTTTGGGCTCTGCCTACAGGTCCTGCAAACCTGGGACTTTTGGGTTTGTCCTAGAAAGCATGGGGGTGGGTATTGGGACCTGGGAAACTGGTTCTAACACAGATTCAGCCACTGGGTTGTGAAAAGCTAGTGCTGTTGTCAGTGGTCACATCAGTGGCAACAGCTGCAAGGGCTCAGTGCAGGGCTCTGTGTGCCCGACTGGCCTGTACAGCTGGCCCTGTTTCCCTGACAGACGTGGAAGCTGAAGCCTGGACAGGCACTGTCTTTGCCCTGTCAGACAGACATCTGGTCCCCAGGCCAAGGTCCAAAGCAGGTGTGAGGGCATCACAACTGAGCTCTTAAAGAAGCACTGTATCCACCATGCAGAGTAATGCCAGCTGGCCTGCTTTGGCTTTTGAGGCGGTCACACTGGGACTGAGTTACCAGAAAAGGTAGTGGAGGAAGGAGATCAGATGCTTCACCCACCATACTATGTGTGCATGTGTCTACATGTGTGTGTGTGCACATGTGTGAGTGTGTGTGTTCATTCCATTCCTTTTGTTGTGGTTGTGTTCCACTCCTTTTATGCTGTGTAAGTGTGCACTGCATGGATAACCCACATTCTGTCTACCATCAGCCCATGGATATGGGGGCAGTTTCTGAGACAGACTGTTTTCGTATTCACCCAGAGAAGCTGATACAGCTCCTTGTTTTTTGAATTTGTGGAGCAAGCTGGTTTCCAGGGTCCCTCTGCCTTGGGCAGAGATGCTGTGCCATTCTCATGGTGTTCCTGGGGCCTCAAGAAGTAGAAAGAAGGCAGGAACCCTGTTCCAGGAAGCAAATTTCTCCCCTTTCCAGGAGGGGCACCTAGTTTTCTTTCTCTTATCTGTGATAGCCAAGACTGAGAAGCACTGGGGGGAACTGAATGCATCATTTTCTGGGGACAAGCAGGTTGGGGGGTGGTTCTGTGGCCTGGCTGAGCCTCTCTCTGTGGAAGAACTGGTTGCTTCAGGGTGAACCACGTGGAATTGTCCCCACACCTGTAATCCCAGCTTCTTGGAAGTCTGAGGCAAGAGGATTGCAGGTTTGAGGCCATTCTGGGAAATTTAGCAAGACTCTGTCTCATAAAATATAAAAGTAAAAAGGGCTGGGAATGCAGCCCAGTGGAAGAGCACCCCTAGTGCTGATACTCAGTATATCATGATGCCCCCCCCCCCAAGCTCCCCACACCAGTAGTCTATCTATAGAGACTGTACTCCAGATTGCTGGAGTCTTGGCCTTGGCCTGGCTCTAAATCAGCACTGGAGGACCCAGAACCAGGGTCACATTCCTGTGTCCAGCCACAGCTGGGCTGTAGGCTTCTGTGGTGACCTTTGCTTTCCAGCACCTGATTCCCTGGGATGACCCTAAATTCTTCTCCAATAGTCCTGCCTTCTAGAAATCAGAGACTTGGAGGTGAGAGTACTTGACACACCAGGAGTGAAATCTGCTGGCCATGAATGGATCTTTTATCCCAGACTGGGCCTACCTCCCAGGGTGACGGTAGTCTTTGGGGTATTGTGAGGTGTTTGTATTCTTTTTTTTTTTTTTGCAGCACCGGAGGATCGAACTCACAACCTTGTGCCTGCCAGACACGCATTTTAGCCATTGAGCCAAACTCCCAGCCCTAGTTTTTTGAGGCAGGGTCACACTATGTAGCTCAGGCCGGCCTTGCACTCAAGTTGCAACCCAAGCCGGCCTCGAATTCACAACACTCCTCCTACTTCAGCCTCCCGAGTGCTGGGAGTGCTCCACCACGTCTGGCAGGTGTTCGTATTCTTTTACTCCTGTTTTGGGACTGTTCTCTTTTTAGTATACTCTGCCATAAAGATGCCATAAAAAATTGAAAATCAGGTTCATATTCTGTGTCGGACTTGAATTTTCTACCATAGGGGCAACTGGTCACCTGTGGTGGGGCGAGCCCTTTGGAGCTCTGAGATATGAATTTGGTCCCTGCTGGGCTAGGAGCTTACTCTGGGTTTGCAGCCCCAGCTCCGCGAATGAAATCCTGGAGGCCTGTAGTTTCCCAGGTTCCCTTTGGGTGGGATTCTGTCCATTCACAGGAGCCAGCAGGTTGGGGCCTTGGCCTCCCACAGTGGGGCTTTTGTTTTTCACAGTTTTCTGGAAAAATGTCCTGTACTTCTTGTGTGACCCCAGATGGTTATTGGTTATGCTTCTGCCCATACAACCTGCAGACCAAGTGTCTCCTGGGGTTATGTGTAGTTTGTGTTCCCCAGCCCTTGGACTGTCCCATGCAACCTTCTAGATTTGCTTTTGTGTTTTGTTTTGTCAAATGGAGGACAGATGGATGATAGACAGCAGCATGTGGTACCTCCACTGCCCTCCTGTACCTGACTTGGTGCTCATTGGATAACTTTGAAGTGTCCTGTTGGCCACTGGCTCCCCTGTATCTGTCTAGCTCCTCAGTGCGCAGCTACCTCCTGTGCCCTTGGTAGCTGGTGCCCACCCTGGGGGTTGTGGATGCTTGTTATGGTGGATATCTTGGTGTCCCCTAAGAGCTTCATGGATGCTGCTTTTGAAAGATGATTGGATTATGGGAGCGTTACAGCTGACTTGCTGTTAGGAGGTGGGGTCATGTCCAAAGAGGCGGGCCACTGGGTGTGTGAGCCGGAACGGTGCCTCTGCCTCTCTGGCTCTTTCCTTCAAACTCTGCTTCCTGGCTGCCTTGACGTGAGTCACTTTCTTCTGCCCAGGCCCTTCAGCCTGGCCTACCTGACTTTATAAGGACTGAAACTTCTAAAATGTGAGCCTGAATAAACCTTTAAGTTGTGAATGTTGATTATTTGATCCCAGCATTGAGGAAGGCAACTAAGACAGGTCTGTTTCCAGAAAAGGGAGTATAGAGTGGAGATGATGTGCTCTGCACCCCCCCCATCATATGTCACTTCAGCCTTTGGAGACATAGGGACCAGAATCTTTGCTTTAGTCACAGTTGTCCTCAGCCTGTGGTTGGGCACTGCTTTTCCTTCCTTCTTCTGGAGCTAAGGCAGTTTATTTAGTATGGCAGCACTGTCCAGAGTCTTTTCACCTGCACTACAACCTTCAGTTATCCTCAGAGCATGCTGTGTGAGTTGTTGACCTGTCATCTCCAGTCTGCAAGTGAGGAGTCAGAATTCTAGCCATCTTAGTCCCTTGTTACAGCTGGGGATCCTGAGGACAGTCACTCAGCTGGGGTGTGCTGAGGCCAGGGGAGTGATGACAGGATCCATAAGCAGGGTGACTAGCTGGGTGGATTGTCTGCAGAAGGTGAGGCCGCTGCCCTACCTGGTGACCTGGTGGGGTGTCTGGCTTTGGAGAGCACTATTCTTCTAGGACATGTGATATTCTCATTTTGCAGGTTGGGTCCAGCTGGATTTAGTGGCATTGTGTTAGCAACTTAGGAAAACTGATAACTGGGGGGATCTGTCCTACTAGAGAATGAGAATTTTCAGCAGGTGGAGTCAGTGAGCTGTTCTCAGTCGTGGTAGCTACCAGGTAGCCTTTTCCTGCTGCCCGTCCCCATAGTGGGAGTGATGATTGAGGCAGCCCAGCCATATCACACCATGGGACCCTGTTCTGGGTGGGTTGGGTGTCTTTGTTAATGTTGTAGTCTGCCTTGATGTGGTTGAACATGCAGAGGTCAGTGGGTTTCAGTGAGGATATTACTTCTCCCTGGCTGTGTGACATCAGTGGGTTACTTGACCTTACTGTGCCTCAGTTTTCTTAACTGTCAAAGTATCAACACCTTCCCTCATTTGGTGAATGTGCATCGAACTCTCCATGTGTGGGCGCCAGTGTGTTGTCATAGGGATACAGGACAGTAATCATTTGTTAAGTGACGTCCAGTCTTAGGTGGAGGGAAGACGGCATGTAAACAGCAAGTATATGAGGAAAAGTGGAGTTAGTGTGAATTCAGAGTTGGGATGGGAGGGTGTGATAGTGCATGGGCTAATGCTCTCACACGGAGTCCCAAGGCGGGGGGTAGCCTGCTGGGCTAGGGAAGAGGAAGGCTCCCAGGCCCCAGTAAATGGCCGGGGAGGCGGGTGCAGGGTAGTGCAGAGTAGATCGCTTAGGACAGGTACAGGGATATTCACTGTTGGGGTAAAGAGTGCCTGGAGTGTGAAGAGAGCCCTGGGCTGTCTGGAACCTCCCTACCATGTGTGGCAGCCACATGTTCCTGGGACAAGTGGCTCTTGGGCCTCACAGGGACTGGTGCATCCCAGTGCCATTTTCAACAGGAGACAAGGACTACCTGTGTGTGGATCTTCACTGTCCATAGCACAGAGGGGACGAAGAGGCTGAGCCTTCTGGTGAACATGACCTTTGTGCTGGAGGTCTGAGCCCCCACTGCAGCTGTTGGGGAGTTCCAAGGCTTGGCCGGTTTGGGTGCCAGCTTTCCTCAAGGGTGTAGGCCAGGAACCTCTGACCTGGTGGGTCAGGAACTCTAGTCTGTGACAAACTGGATTTTTATTTTTTTATTTTATTTTATTTTTTTGGTAGCAGGGATCGAACTCACAACCTCACACCTGCCAGGCAGGCACTTAGGCCACTGAGCTAAATCCCCAGCCCTATTTTATTTTATTTTTTTTAATTAATTAATTTATTTTTTTGTGGCACTGGGGATTGAACTCACAGCCTCGCACCTGCCAGGCAGGCGCTTAAGCCACTGAGCCAAACTCCCGGCCCTGGTTTTTGGAGGCAGAGTTGCACTATGTAGTTCAGGCCGGCCTTACACTCGCATTATAGCCTAAGCTGGCCTCAAACTCACAATGCTCCTCCTACCTCAGCCTCCTGAGTGCTGAGATTAAAGGCGTGCACCACCACGCCTGGCTCCCAGCCCTATTTTTTTGAGACAGGGTCTCACTATGCAGTTCAGGCTGGCCTTGAACTCACTTTGTAGTCCAGGCTGGTCTCGAACTCACAGTGATCCTCCTGCCTCAACCTCCCAAGTGCTGGGATTAAAGGCGTGCACCACCACACCTGGCTTAAACTGGATTTTTAAAAGCTGAGGGTATAATTGAGGGTCAGGTGGTACAGATGGTTGTAGGGAGAACATTGAGACCCCATTTAATACTTTCCACCCCTCTCTGTGCCCTCGTCTGAGATTCTCAACTGGTTTACTTGCATCCACTATGGAACCCTTTGTATGTTTTTATTTACTTGTCTCCAAATTGATCTGTACTTTGCTTTGCTTGCTTTGCTTTGCTCTTTCTTTTCTTTTCTTTTCTTGTTTCTTCTCTTCTTGTTTCTTTTCTTTTTTCTTTTCTCTCTTCTCCTCCTCCTCCTCCTCTTCTTCTTCCTCCTCTTCCTCCTCCTGTTCCTCCTCCTCCTCCTCCTCCTCTTCCTCCTCCTCCTCCTCCTCCTTCTTCTCTCTCTCTCCCTTAAAGACAGGTCTCTAGGTCTCGTCTTATCCAGACTAGGCTCAAACTTCTGGGTGCCAGCGGTCCTGCCTCAGCCTCTTATATGCTGGGACTGCAGATGCACAGTACCTCACCTGTATTGTGCTTTGCTTCTCCCTCACTCTTTCTTGGTGATCTATGCCCACATGTCTCAGTTCCTTGGAAGGACAGTTTCTTTAAGTGCTTTAGAATATTTCTACCTTCTGTTGTGAATACTAATCATTGTTCACATGTGTACAACCTGACACAAGTAGAACAGGTAAAACAACAAGGAGCCCCGGAATCTCTCAGCTTATACTAGGTTATACAGAGGGACTGTGCCTTCCCCTTCCAGTGGCTCACAGCTTTGTGGCTTTGACATTTGTCATCTATAGAGATGACAAGCCTGTCTTTCCCTCTGGTGTATGTGTGAGAGAACCGGGCCTTCTGTGGAAGAAAGCCTTTGGGCTTTATCTCTAGGCATTCACCTCCCTGTTGCCACCTGGACAGCTGTAAGTTGAACAGAGGCTGGATCTGTTGGAGTGAGAGGAGGTGAGCCACCTGAGGTCAAGTGGCCTTTGGTTACTGATAATAAGCAAGGGGGCGGGGGATGAAGGCATTTGTTCTAACTGTAATGTTTGAGGTCTGCTTTCTGAGGTCATGGCATGTGTTGCTGGCACACATAATTAGAATTTTCAGGCCAACATGGGCCCTTTAATGTGGCCACAGAAGAACTTTCATTTGTTCTGATGGGAAGGGCCTTTGCATGTGGCTCTTTGTATGGGAACAGCTGCCCATTGTGACTAGCAGTGACAGCATGGACCCCTGTCCCCCCAGCTATGGAAGTGCACAGGGTGGGGTTGAAGACACACAGTGGGCTTGGGAGCCCATAGGTTTGAGCCCCAACTCCACTGTTTACAAAGTTGATGATCTCTGGGCTTAGTTTCCAAATGGAAAGTGGGGGCAGTGCTGCCTCTGTCTAGTGGGGGTCACTGGGGAGACTGGTTGGGCTTTGACCTCAGTGGGTGAAAGTGGACCCAGTGGATGTAGCTGTTGTGCGATCTCTTTCATCTTCATGATTTCCTTCTATCTCATGGTCTTCTTTTTTCTCTTGCCCTTCTGGCAGCTCTGCCTCCTACTCTTTGTCTTGAAGTGTGTGCACACACATACGGTCACATGCAGCACACACACCGTGTGCATATAGAGACACGTGCACATCCCGGCACAAATATACATAAAACTGTGCATACATACACAGATGCACCTGATTATACTCCTCTATACAAAACATACACACTTGGGAGCTGCTGTCAGTTCTGTCATTCATACATGTCTTCCTTAAAATATTCTTTTTTAAAAATGTAAACATTTAGCCCGCTATACATTATAGCACTGTAACTTTGGCACTCTGGAAGGCTGAGGTTGGAGCATGACAAATTTGAACCCAGCCTGGGTAGTGTAAGGACTTAGTGAGACCCTGTCTTAAAATGTAAAAGGGACTGGAGATGTAGCTCAGTGTGAAAGCCTTGAGTTCAATCCCTATTGGGGGAAAAAAAGAAAAGAGAGGAGAAATTTTGAACATTTAAAAAGTGCACAGAAGGGCTGGGAGTTTGGCTCAGTGGCTTAAGCGCCTGTGTAGCAAGTGCTAGGTTGTGAGTTTGATTCCCGGTACCAAAAAAAAAAAAAAAAAAAAGAAAAAAAAAGCAAAGGGTAAAAAGTACACAGTGCCAGGTGTGGTGGCTCATGCCTCTGGGAGGCTTAGGCAAGAGTACTGCAAGTTTGTGCCCACTGTAGGCAGTTTTGTGAGACCCTGTCTCACTATTTAAAAAAATACCTATCTATCTGTCTATCTAACTATGACGAACTAGGGATGTGGCTCAGCTCAGCACAAGGCCCAGGGTTCAATCTCCAGTACTGCATACACACATGCACAAAATATGTGTGTATGATCAGAATAATATGGCAAGCATCTACTCGTCATAATTCATAGTTAATACTTTTCATATTTCTTTATCTCTTTCTTTTCTTTTTAGGATACTCGGGACTGAACCCAGGGCCCAGTGCACACTAGGCAGGTGCTCTCCACAGTCCCCACTGCTGTACATTCCTCTTTATATTCCTTACTACTGAGCCTCATCCCCATTCCTTACTTAATTACTTATTTATTTTTTGAGACAGGGTCTCACTATGCAGGTCAGCCTGGCCTTGGGCTCACTTTTGTAGCCCAGGCTGGGTCTTGAACTTGTAATGATCCTCCTGCCTCAGCCCCCCTAGTGCTGGAATTACAGGGCCCTTTCCTTTTTTATTTATTTTTTATTTTTTTATTTTTCGCAGCACCAGGGATCCAACTCACAACCTCACACCTGCCAGGCAGGTGCTTAAGCCACTGAGCCAAACTCCCGGCTCTAGTTTTTTGAGGCAGAGTTGCACTATGTAGCTCAGACCCATTTTGTGCTCGCATTCTAGCCCAAGCCGGCCTCAAAACTCACAGTGCTCCTTCTACCTCAGCCTCCCGAGTGCTGGGATTAAAGCCCATTCCTTTTTTAAACTTTATTTTTGAGCCAGAGTCGTCCAGGCTAACCTTTTTGTTTTGGTACCGGGGATCAAACTCACAACCTCGTGCCTGCCTGGCAGATGCTTATGCCACTGAGCTAAATCCCTGGCCCTGTTTTTTGAGACAGGGTCATGCTATGTAGCTCAGGCTGGCCTTGAATTTACTTTGTAGCCCAGGCTGGTCACGAACTCACAACAATCCTCCTGCCTCAGCCCCCCGAGTGCTGGGATTCAAGGCATGCCTTCCTATGCCCGGCACACCCAGCACACCCACGCTAACCTTGAATTTATGATCCTCATACCTCAGCCTACTGGGTAGCTGGGATTACAGGTTTGTGTTGCTATACTTTGCTTGTTTTACCTTTTTTCTTGAGGAAAAAGAAAGACAGCTACTCTACTGACATGCCAACATATGTCCCCACACCAGCTCCCTACTCCTATCCCGTAGGGGACCTGGTGGGTGTCTCTTTTCCGTGTTTTTTCCTGTGTGCGTGTGTGTGGGGGGGTCCGTAGCATCTTTTCCTCTTCCTCCTCATCCGTACCATCAGCTGCATGATCCCGTGTCCTAGTCTACTCCATGGGGATACGTGGAGTCCTGCTTCACTTCTGGCTGTGCCACTATCAGCATCCATTTCCCTATCAGTGATCATTTGACTTCGTTCTACACTTTTACCCTTGAAAATCTTTTGTGAATCACATTGTATGTATCTATAACCAATTTGTAATAAAAATTTGAAAAAAATTCATCACCATAATGCTCTAAGTGAAAATTTATCCTCTGGTTTGAATGAATATTACAAATTCTCAATTGATGAAGCCACACAAATATTTTTATCATTAGCAAAACTAATAACAAAGTATAAAAAATGTCTCTGAAGTGAATGGGCTACTTTTCCCCCAGGTAATTCTAGTACTAACTGTCAAGTGTGACCTCTTGCTAGAACGATGCACATTTCAGCAACAATTCTGCATCAACATCAGTTCTAATCAACATCAGCTCACCATCTATTTTTTTTTAAATCTGAGAAACCTCGATTCCATAAATAAGTAATTGAGAACAAGATTTTGATACAAAAACAGCATCTAATTCCAAGTTACTTGCCAGAAATTCATGTAAAGATCTAGTACAAAGAATATTGAAGCTGGGCATGATGCCACATGCCTGTAATCCCAGTACTCTGGGAGGAGGATTGTTGTGAGTTTGAGCCCAGCCTGGCTACAAAGTGAGTTCAAGGCCAATTTGAACTGCATAGTGAGACCCTGTCTCAAAAAAATAGGGCTGGGGATTTAGCTTAGTGGTCTAAGTGCCTGCCTGGCAGGTGCGAAGTTGTGAGTTCAATCCCAGGTACCAAAAAAAAAAAAAAAATTCAAGCCCATCCTGGGCAATTTAGTGACTTAAGGAGACCATGTCTCAAGGAGAGGCTGGAGGGGCTGGAGGGATAATTTATCGCTAATTTGATCAAATCCATCCTCTTCTTAACGGTTTTATTGAGATAGTACAGTATAGTTCAATTTTTTTTCAGCTTTTTTTGAGTCGGGGTTTTGCTATGCAGTTCAGTCTAGCCTTGAACTCACTTTGTAGTCCAGGCAGGCCTTGAACTCGCAACTATCCTCAGCCTCTGAGTGCTGGGATTCCAGGCGTGTGCCAACATGTCTACCCTAATTCATCTTTTTGTTTGTTTTCTTGAGACAGGGTCTCACTATGTAGTCCAGGCTGGCCTTGAACTCACTACATAGCCCAGGCTGGTCTCTCGGCAATCCTCATGTCTCAGCATCCCAAGTGCTAGGATTACAGGTGTGCACCACCACACCTGGCTCACTCAATTCATCTTTGTAAAGAGTTCAGTTTGGCGGGTTTTAGTGTATTGAGTTGTTCAACTATCCGCATTGTCATTGTAAAACATGGTTTCAGGTCCTTCTAGCCCCTCAGTATCGAGGATTGAACTCAGGGCCTTCCCTCTGCAGTATATCACCAGCCCTTTTTTAATTTTTTAAATTTTGAAATATGGTCACCCTAAGTCACTTAGGCTGGGCTTGAACTTGTGATCTTACTTCCCCAACCTCCCAGAGTGCTAGGACAGTTTTGTCCTGTAATCACTGCCATGACAGACATCCCATGTATTAGATATTTTATTTTATTTATTATTTATTTATTTATTTATTTATTTTGGTACCAGCGATCAAACTCATGACCTCGTGCTTACCAGGTAAGCACTTGAACCGCTGAGCTAAATCTCCGGCCCTAGATCTTTTAAAAATAATTTGTTTGACAAGCCATATTACAAGGCTGATTAAAAAAAATACGGTGTGTGTTTAAATTTAAAAAATTTGCCAGATGTGGTAACACACCTGTAATCCCAGCATTTCAGAGGCAGAGACAGGAGAATCGCTGCAAATTGCAGGCAAATCTAGGCTGCATACTGAGTAGTGAGTTCAAGGCCAGCCTGAACTATGACTCTGCTTAAAAAAAAAAAAAAATCATTACACTAAGAAACATGTTGCTATAGCCGGATGTAGTGCCGCACACCTGTAATCCCAGCACTTGGGAGGCTGAGGCAGGAGAATCATTGTAAGTTTGAGACCAGCCTGGGCTACAAAGTGAGCTCAAGGCCAGCCTGAACTGCATAGTGAAACCCTGTCTCAAAAAAGATTAAAACACATAGGCACACACTGCTATTAATCCCCCCATTCCCCTTCACTTCAAACACACTTGTCCAGTCATTCTTGTCACTTTTTAGTTTTTTTTTTTTAAGTATTTTGAAACAGGGTATTGTTATGTAGTTCAGGCTGGCCTTGAACTCACCATGTAGCCCAGGCTGGCCTTGAATTTGTGGTGATCTTCCTGCCTCAGTCTCTCAAAGGCTGTGGGATCACAGGGCAGGCCATGATGCCCAACTTCGTGCCTCTTTTTGAAGCACTTCTAGAAGTCTTCTTTCCCAAATGTCTTTATTGTACAGTCATGACTTCTTTGATGTCCTGAATTGATTAAAAACACTTACCTTTCATAGTCATTTTGACTTTGGGGAAAAGATGGTGCACAGTACTAGATCTGATGAGTAAGGTCGATGAGGACACACTGTAATGTGTTTATTTAAATAGAAATTGCCATGACGTTTTGAATCCATTTGGGACATTGAGGCAGCCGTGACAGCATAGCAGACACCAAAGAGGACTTTCAGAACTGGTTCAGAAGATGGCAAGAATGATGGAATGTGTGTGATTTTTCTACTTCTTCTTCTTCTTTTTTTTTTTCTTCTTTTTGAGATAGGGTCTTGTTATATAGTCCTTGAACTCCCTGTGTAACCCAAGCTTCAAACTTGCAGCAATCCTCCTGC
>RJWM01007343.1:41001-66099 GCA_004363535.1 Dasyprocta punctata
TTTTTTTTTTTTTTTTTTTTTTTTTTTTTTTTTTTTTTTGCGGCACTGGGGGACTGAACTCACAACCTCGCGCCTGCCAGGGCAGGCACTTAAGCCACTGAGCCAAACTCCAGGCCCTGGTTTTTTGAGGCAGGGTCGCACTATGTAGCTCAGGCCGGCCTTGCGCTCGCGTTGTAGCCCAAGCCGGCCTTGAACTCACAACGCTCCTCCTACCTCAGCCTCCCGAGTGCTGGGATTCAAGGCGTGTGCCACCATGCCTGGCCTTGGGATGTTTTTGAAACGAAAGGGAGAGTGTATTTGGAGGGGGATTAATGGCAATATGTGTTTTCATGTGATAAAGTTTTTAAAAATTTAAATCTGCACCATATATTTTGATCGTATCTCATATTGTTGTAGGAAGCTTTTGTAAAACATAAATAAAGCAAAAAATAAGTAATAATCACCTACTACCTTATCCTTTTGTGTGTGGTGCTAGGAATCTAACCTAGAGATACTCTACCACTGAACTACATTCCCCAGCTCTTATTTATTTACTTATTTATTTTTTGGTACCTGGGGATCAAACTTGGAACCTGGTGGCTGAGAGACAGGTGCTGGGCCGCTGAGCTATACCCCTGACCCTTGGTATTTATTTTTAATTTGGATACAGGATCTTGCCAAGTTGTTTTTAGTTTGTAGCATTTGTTTCTCTAAAGTGATGGAAGCTTCAAACTGTGCTGAGACTTTGTAGCCCCTTCCCTGGAACTGAAAGAGCTACAGAGAAAAAAGAAAACATGCAGGAGTTGGGGGAGGTTGCTCAGCAAACAGGTTCCGGGAGGAAATCACAGATTTAAAAGGAGTGGTCAGAAAAGGCCTTGCTAGGAAGGGATGTAACCTGTAAAATTAAGGCAGAGCCTTTGGGGAAGAACCTCATAAGCAGAAGAAACAGCAAGTACAAAGGTCCTGAGCTCCAAGTAAGGTTGGCAAGTTTGTTGTATAAGGACCCCTAAACTATCATGCACTGAAAGGTCAGGCTTTTCCAAAGTGATTGGCTCATAAGGTTGCTATAGCCAACTTGCTGTGAGGAGGGGAGGTGTGGTCCCCAAGGCAGGTCACACGGGGCAAGGCCTGTAAGGGAATACTGTGTTTCTTTTCTGGGCTCTGCCCTCTGCTCTCTGCTTGCTGGATGCCTCCCGGTGAGAACATCTTTCCTCTGCCCACGCCCTTCCACTATGTATTGGAGCCAGCCAACCATAAACTGTGAGCCAGCGTAGACCCCTTTCCTCCTCTAAATTATGGGCGTCGGATATTTTGTCTCAACAGTAGAGAAATGACTAAGATTGTAATAATGCATGCAAACTAAGCCAGGTGTGGTGACGCACTCCTGTAATCCCAGCACTCAGGAGGCTGAGGCAGGAGAATTGTTGCAAGTTCAAGACCAGCCTGGGCTACAAAGTGAGTTCAAGGCCAGTCTGAACTATATAGTGAGACCCTGTCTCAAAAAGACAAAAAAAACAAAAAACAAAAACAAAAACAAAAAACTAAAAGGATAATTCTAGGATTTCAGGGCTATTCTAGTGAGAGGTCACGGTGATACTGCTGTGTCCAGTGGTCCATTCCCAGACTTCATCCTGCTTCAGCTGCCCAGCAGCATGGGCCTAGATGGTCACTCTCCCCTTGGAAACAGGATCCCATCTTGGCTTGATCACATCTACAAAGACCCTATTTCCAGCCAGGCGTGGTGGTGCTCACTTATGAGCCTAGCATTCTGAGACACTGAGGAAGGAGGGTTGTAAGTTTGAGTTCAGCTTGGGCAACTTAGTGACTTAGCAATGCTCTGTCTCAAAAAATTTAAGAAAATTTAATTTACCAGGGATGTAGCACAGTGATAAAGTGCTTGCTACCGAGTATGAAACCCTGGGTTCAGTTGTCAACAGTGGAAAAAAATAAAACCAAACCCATATATTCCAATGACGTCATAGATATAGGGGTAGGACTTGGATATGTCTTCATGGGGGACAGAGCGCAGCCAACCACAGAAGGAAATGCTGTTGGAATTGAGAACTGGCTGAGTCTGTGAGCAAGAGAGGCCAGGATGTTGAGGCTGGTGGTGTGCAAAGGCTAGGGCTGAAGCCAGGATGGCTGGAGCAGAGTCGGAAGGATAACCCGCGTGCCAGCTTCTCTCAGCCTTCTTTAGGGGCTGGTTTGTCGGCCATCACATGTTCTTCCTGGGCCATGGCAAGCCTCATAATTTACAACTGTGTTCCCTTTCTTGAACAGGAAACTACTTTGCTTCACACTTTTTCATGGGCGGCGAGAAATTCGACACCCCCCATCCTGAAGGATACCTCTTTGGAGAGAACATGGATCTGAACTTCCTAGGCAGCCGCCCTGTCCAGGTGGGTCTACATGGGGCTGACTGGTGGGTGACTTTGGGGTTGGGTGGCCTGTGTCCAGTTCTGGAGTTTCATAGGGATTGAGTCACCCCAAACAGGGCAGAACTTCCGGCAGGACTGCAACTGAGCAAAGCTGGACACGGGCACGTGAGTTAGAGTGTGCCCTGCTACTATCAGTAAGAGGTCAGACAGCTGGGACGGGTCATTGAGAGACAGAGCAGCCATTCATGAACTGGTGCCTCCAGACTACAGAAAGTCATGTATTCATTCCAGGCCTCTTGGATTACTTTCTTTAAAAAGCAAAAAGAACAGCCACATCCTATAAAATATCGGGTATGAGATGTGACCCCTGGGAAAAATGGAAATGGCTAGTAGATGTTTTTCACTAGTTGCCAGAGAACTGCATGTTCAAGCATAGCTATCTGTTTTCTCCACGCACATACTATGTGCCTAGGACTCTTTGGGGGCTGGCAACAGAAATCAGACCTTGACCCCATCCATGTGTGTCTGTGTGTGTTGCAGACCATAAAGAGGAAAACATTGGATTAGGTAGTAAGGTCGTGACTGAGCTGAGCTGTGGTAGAGTGGGGAGGAGCCTCCAGGAGGAATAGGAAGTCAGTGGGGCTAGAGTAGCCTGTGCCAGGTCCCTAGCAGACTGTGAATCCGAAGGCAAGCAGGGCTCCCCAGGCTGGCTTGAGGACAGAACTGGAGGTGAGGGCGCAGGCCCCTGTGGTGAGGTGTTGGGGGTATGGATCTGTTCCTTCTCCACCAGCAGCAGTGAGAGCTGCCTGAGCAAAGCCTGAGACCCAGCTTTAGCCACTTCCCTCAGGGTTCTCTATGGCCTGGTTGAGTTGCTAAGGGGTTCTTCATGCAATTGGAGATGGTGGCTCAGGAGGCACCAGTCCCAGTCCATCTGCTGCCTGCATGACCATGGTTTCCTTCAGTGGAAATAAGAGTAATACAAATCCCACACCTAGTATCCAGCCCTCATGTGGAGACCAGAGCCCAAGATTGCCTGTTTTCAGGGGTCTGGGACCACTACTTCTATGATCCCTTTTTCTTCTCTTCTCCTGGTCCCCAGGGAGTCACGTGGGATCACTGTAGGTTTTTCCTTTCTAGTTTCCCTATGTCACTCCTGCGCCCCACGAGCCTGTGAAGACATTGAGAAGCCTGGTGAATATCCGCAAAGACTCCCTCCGACTTGTGAGGTAACTCCGTCCTGTCCTACTGGGGTCCTCAGACTGTGGTCTGGGATACCTGAGACCTTATAGGGTACAGAGGCTCCAGTTGGATGCTTGGGAAGTGGAAAGAATATTGAGTGGGCTCAGTCTCTGCCCTCTCCTGTGGGAGCAGAGGCCATAAGCAGAAACTTGATCCTTCAAGCCAGGGATTCTTATCTGGGAAATAGTGCCTCAGGGACACTGTGCAATGTCTGGAGACAACTGGCAGAGGCCAGAGAAGCTGCTGTACTTCCCGCGGTGCCTAGGACACCCCATAGCCAGGGATGATCTAGCTCCAGATGTCAGTAGCTTAAGAAACTGCTTTAAAACTGTGTGACTGAAGGGATCAGGGCTATTTCTAAGCTAAGAGGAAGAAAGGGAAGCAGACCCTGGATTGTTGGCCTTATGTTCCAACAGGGAGTGGGCCTGTACATTTACTAGAAGAAATGTGTCCAAGCAGGTGATTCCTAGGCCTGTGGGCTTGCTCTTATGCTGTGACCCCTGACTTTTTCCACCTCTGCTTCCTTGAGTAGGTACAAAGATGATGCTGACAGCCCCACTGAAGGTGGCGAGAAGCCCCGGGTGCTCTACAGCCTGGAATTCACCTTTGACGCTGATGCCCGAGTGGCCATCACCATCTACTGCCAGGCAGTGGAGGAGTTCCTGAATGGCATGGCAGTGTGAGTCCCTGTACAGTCAACCGCTCAGGCTCTGGGGCTCAGGCCCCATTTGTGAGCTTTCCATATGTTTTTTTGTTTTTGTTTTTATTAAATAGAGTCTCCCTGTGTAGTTTAGCCAGCCTTGAACTCGCTGAACACAGTCTGGGTTTGAATTTGTGATCCTTCTGCCTCAGCCTCCTTATGCTGGGATTATAGATGCCTATTATCATGCCTGGCCCATCTGTTTTTTTGGTTTGGTTTGGGTTGGGTTTTTTTTTTTTTTTTTTTTTTTTTTTTTTTTTTTTTTTTTTTTTTTTTTTTTTTTTTTTTTTTTTTTTTTTTTTTTTTTTTTTTTTTTTTTTTTTTTTTTTTTTTTTTTTTGTTAGACAGGATTTTGCTCTGCAGTTCAGGCTGGCCTCAAACTCACTTTGTGCCCCATGCTGGCCTTGAACTTGCACCAGTCTTCCCGCCTCAGCCTCCCAAGTGCTGAGATTACATATATGTGCCACATGTCCAACGCATATATACTGTTTTTTTTTAATCTGTGTTATTATTATTATTATTATTTGCGGCACCGGGGATTGAACTCACAACCTTGCACCTGCCAGGGCAGGTACTTAAGCCACTGAGCCAAACTCCCAGCCCTTATCTGTGTTATTAAACATAAGAAAAATTTCTTTGTTCCTACTCTGCTCTCAACACTTCACTTTTTTTCTTTCTTTCTTTTTTTTTTTTTTTCTTTTTTTTTGGGTGCTGGGGATTGAACTTGTCCTTGTATCAAGCATGTTTTCCGCCACTGTCCTTTGGGTTTGTTAGAGACTTCCTCGTGTAGGCCTTATCAATTATTAATGCAATCTTTGATCCTACTTCCCTTCCTGGAGGGAGTGTGGGGCTGAAAGTTCCAAGCTTATGATCATGACTTGATCTTTCTGGTGACCAGTCCTCTCCAGGAGCTCACCACAGTTGCCACCTTAGAAATGAAGTGTTTGTATCACCCAGGAAATAGCAAGCGATTGGAATCTCTGTGTCTGGAACTAGGGACAGAGACCAAATACTTATTTTTTCTTATATCATAGAAACACAATTGAGCTTTGGGAGATTTTACTTGAAACGAGGGTCCTCCTGGCCCCAGAAGTTTGCAGCCTATAATTTCAGCACAGACATGGCAGGGCTGCCTAAGCCTCTAAAGCCAGTCCCTACCCAAGTGTCCTTGTGGACAAGCCAGGTTTGGATCTGGGTGGGACTAAGAGCTGAAACTTTGAGTGTTTCCCTGCTTTGTACCTGCTGAGTAGCTTAGGGCATGTGACAACTTGTGCCTCAGTTTCCTCAGATGGGAATGAGAGTGGCTGGGGCTTGTCCCCCGGAGTTGGTGTCACCCACGTACAGCTCTCCACCCATGCAGGTGCTCCTAAAAGGTACATGTGCGTGCTTGAAGTCAGCTGCTGGCAGAGGCAGTCACAGTGGGGCTTCCTAAGGAACATTCTACGAGGCGAGTCCAGCAGATGCCCCATCCTTGGACTCAGGTCCTGGGTTCCCTCTCCGGGGGCATTGCTCAAGAAGAAGCAGAGGCCTTTTTCTAGATGGTCTTCCTTGTGGTTCACACACACTCAAACCTCAGTTTTTTTGTGGGGAAGAGATAATGGACAATGAGCCCATGGAGCACAGAGCTATCTCCCATCCCTTTTTATTTGTTTGAGACAGGGTCTCTGTAAGTTGCCCAGGCTGGCCTTCTTGAACTTGCTATCATTCTGTCTCAGTCTCCCAAGTAGCTGGGATTATAGGTATGTGGCAGTATGCTTGGCTACTCTTTTTAGTGACACAAAGTGATACATGAGGATGTATGTAAAATAAGCTAATTCACAGTTGCAGGAATAGAGTGATCAGTGTGAACCCCTCTGCCCTTGTTTTCTACCTCATGAACCCTGGGATAAATGTGTTGCCCTGCTGAAGCCTGAGGCAATATGACACTGATGCCTGCCCTCCTCAGGCCTTCTATGTGGTGCCACACTGTGGTAGTTGGATAGGAGCTCCTATGGTTTCTGAGATATTCTTGGGCTCAGCCACAAGGAAGGAGCCTCAGGTTCTGGGGAGATGCCGTGGGGCCACCCATAAAAGAGGTGAGGGGCAGAGTCAGATGAGTCTGGTACAGGTGAGTGGCTTACTACCCTCATACTCAGCAGCCCTCTGCTCTGTTGCTCTGTGTCCTGCATGAGATGATCAGATGGCCAGCTGTAGCTACCCCTGCAGAGTTGTGCTCCAGACCCCCAGGAACTGGGTGACAGTAGAAATGCCACAAATACCCCTTCAGACGTGGCTTGAGGTCTGCTTCTCCTCCCAGCTTGCTGGCTGTAGTAATTTCAGAACCAAGTAAATAGGACAAAGAAGCAAGGAGACTGAAACTAGGATGCTATGCCTGGGAGCATAGACCCTTGCCAACTGGAAATGTTCCGTCCTGAGTTTGGAGGGCAGGTAGCTCTTTGGTCCTTTCCTTGCCCCCTTTGCATTTCTCTTTGCAAGGAAGCAGGTTCAGACAGAGGGGTGTGTTCAGCTGTGAGAGAAGACCCAGGTCTGCTTGAAAGCAGCCCCCAGGACTGGGGCCTCTTTCCTGAGTTCCCTCCCACAGTGTGATGACAAGGGTCTCTCCTCTCTACGCACGTGACAGTGTCACCCCTAGCCTCCCTGGACTCTGGAGAGTGTCCTTTATCCCAAAAACCTAGAGAAACCCAAATACTGGGAGGATGGAGAGGGCAGAGGAGGTGCTAAGGGTCATGTGTTGGATTTCTGAGTGGAGGACACCAGAGTGTGTCAGGGTTGGAAATGTGGGTGTCCTGGAGCTCAGGTGTTCTCTGCTCAGAGTCTGCTCCAGGGATCCTCATGTAGGGCTGAGATGCATGCAGCAAGGTGGTTCTTGAAGCCCTCCTTGGAAAAGCAAGAAAATGGAGACCACCTGGTGTCCTCTGGGACTCTTGTGGCTCAGAGTAAAATAGTGGTAGAGCTGTTCAAGAGACATGGCACCTTCAGTGCGATGGTGGTGGGACATCTCCAGAAAGGGAAAGAGCAGAGTATAAGTGGCTAATACTCGGATGCTGTGTGTGGGTGTGATGTGCATTGACAACTCAGGAGCCATTCCAGGGGGCTGTTCTCTAGCAGGGGCACAGGAAGCAAATGCGACATGCAGAAAGGAAAGACTGTATACTACATTCATTCAGAAAAAGTAAGCAAAAAATCCAGTAGACAGGTGTCCCATGTCTGGGAAGACAGCAGAGGAATCAGGCAGGTATGAGCTCTGGAAGAAACTGTCACCAGGCCAGGACTTTGCAGAGCCACGTGGCCAGCAGAGAGAAGCTGTGGGAGCCCTCTAAAGAGCAAGGGCAGCCTGGCCAGGTCAGGGAGGAAGGCCCAAGAGTGGGCAAGGCCTCGGCGCTGCAATGGTCTCACCCATCTCTGCCACCCCCAGGTACAGCCCCAAGAGCCCAGCCCTGCAGTCGGAGACCATCCACTACAAGAGGGGAGTGAGCCAGCATTTCTCACTGCCTTCCTTCAAGATTGACTTCTCAGAGTGGAAGGACGATGAGGTAATTCTTGGCAGAACCCCTCCTCCCACGTGTTCTTTCCCTTGGGAGTGGGCATGGGCTTTGGTGCCTGTTGGTGAGTACTGAGGGTGACTGCCCAGGTGTCAGCAGAGGGACTGAGGTGGCTGATGTCAGCTGCCTAGGTAAGTGAGGCTGAGCAGGGAGCAACCATCCAGGAGGTTGGACACTGGCTTTGGGGAGGTATAAAAATGTGGTCCCTGCATAGTCACTGGTCCTGGGAGAGAGGAGGATGTGTCCCTGCCTTGGCTTTAGCCCCAGCACACTTTGGGGAGACATGAAGACAGGGTCCCTAATTGTTATCAGCCCAGGACAGCAGCATGACAGTGTCCATTAAAACTGGGCGGCATCCCTTCAACCCTTCTATTTGTGCTTCTTTTCTAAATTATGCTATGGCCAGCTTTCTGTCAGTGCTTCAGTCCTCTTTAGAGGCCCCTTTGGTGAGTTGCCGGTCTCCCCTACCCACTTCCTTCTGTTTATCCCTCCTTTGCCCTTTGCCTTAGTTCCCAGTGTCTGGCTTCTGTCCTTTTGCAAAGGGGAAACTGAAGGTTGGGTCAAGACTTGTTCACACTAAACAGGTGAGGAACCAGACTCTTCCCTGGCAGTCCCACGTATGGCTCTGTGCAGTACCCCCCCACCCAGTGTCTTTCCCTACTGATGCAGACTGGTCCCTCAGGCACCTCGCTGCCTCTGTGCAACTCCCTGTACCTGTGTCTCCAGCTGGCCTCTACTGTCCATGTGGACATCGGTCTCTGTCTCCTGGAATCCCTGCGGCCTGACTTGTGACCTTCCCTCTGGAGCACTGCGGAGACAAGCCTGTGTGTACTTGGGTTACAGATCCTCTCCTGTGGATGGGGCAGTTGAGCGTGGAGACTGTGGTCTCCAAATTGCAGGAAGCTCTGCTGTACCTGTGTGCCAGTGGAGCAGGGACGGCAGCTGTGAGGCTGGTGTCCTTGTGCTAGGACAGGCAGTTGGACCACTTGCTGTTGTGTTGTGATGTGGACATGCCTCCAAGCAACCTGGGCGCTGCTATCTTCACTTTGTGCTGGGTGGCCTCCCTAGGCTGCAGTGGGACATTTCTGTTACCTGTATGTTCATTCTGGTTCTTCCTCTCTGACTTCTCTTTAGTCTGTTCCCAGTGCTTTCTTTCTCTATTTTCAGTGGGAAATCCTGTGTTGCTTAATCTTAGGAAGAAACAGCTCCCTGTTCTGTAAAAGCCCCTTATAGCCAGTGTCTCTGTGCAGGCCAGGTGGGAGGACTTCACTTAATCCTCATTGTTGAAATCCATTTGGTAGGGGCTGGGGATATAGGGCTCAGTGGCACAGCACCTGCCTGGCAAGTGCAAGGTCCTGAGTTCAATTCTCAGTACAAAAAAAAAAAAAAAAAAATCAAATCATGGGTTGTTGCAATAATGACCCCATTTTACAAAGTGGAAACAGGCTCAAAAGATTAAAAATGAGATTCACCCTGGGCCACTGGGTGTGGACATATTCCCAAGCTCTGCTTCTGCTACTCACTTTATGAAGAACAACTGGTGAAAGGAGTCAGGCCTGTGCATCCTAAGCTGCCCGCTAATTCACCCTGACCTTCAGAGGACAGTGTCCTGGGCTCTGCTGAGCTGCTTTGTGGTTTCTGAACATCTCCATTCACAGGGTAGGCGTAGTGCTGGGTATGGGGTTCCAGTGTGCCAGCCCGGGAGCAGCTCCAGTGTGACATCCCTCTGTGCAGGTGATTGTTGCGCTCCTCTCTCCCTGTGCAGTCCTGGCTAAGCAGGGCAGCTGTTTGAATTCCAGAGGTAGAGGACTCTGCTCCTTTGCCCCACTACAGGAGCTTGAGATGGGGCCACTATCACTGGCCTTTCCTATTTTATTTTATTTTATTTTTATTTATTTATTTGTTTGTTTGTTCGTTTATGTTTTGTACCAGGTATCGAACTCATAACCTTGCACCTGCCAGGCAGGTGCTTAGGCCACTGAGCTAAATCCCCAGCCCCGTTTTTTGAGACAAGGTCTCACTATGCAGTTCAGGCTAGCCTTGAACTCACTTTGTAGCTCAGGCTGGTCTTGAACTCACAACAATCCTCCTGCCTCAGCCTCCCGAGTGCTGGGATTAAAGGCGAGTGCCACCACACCTGGCTTCCTCTTTTATTTTAATTGGTACATGTTTGTAGGACATAATGATTATATTCATCATTGGGAGTTGGTACATGTGCATAAAACATTTTAAATCTTCATCATCTTTCCACTCATCTCCCTCCATCTCTTGGAGCCCTTTTTTTTGGTCTTTTTTTGAGGCAAAGTTTCACTGTGCAGTTCAGGCTGAACTTGAGCTCACTTTGTAGCCCAGGCTGGTCTCGAACTTGCAAAACGATCCTCCTGCCTCAGCCTCCCAAGTGCTGGGATTACAGGTGTGCACCACTACTCCCATCTGGGGCCCTTTCTTTTTGGTGTCTCGTCCATTCTCTGTTCTTTGGTTTTTAACAGCTGTGTGTGATGTAATTCATGTGCATACTGCCCATTCATTCCAAGTGTACGTAGAGGTTGGTGTATTTTAGTATGTTGATCATTGTGCAACCAGCTTCCTTTCTTTTAGTAAATCTTTATTGAGAATAAACAAACAAATGCAGGTGTCTGTCAGACACTGAGAGGGTCTTGGCAACCAGGGCTTCATCCTCCACAGCTTCCATATAGCAAGGAATAGCAAGGAGTCAGGTGGACTGAGGATCACCTGGTGACTGTCCTAATACAGTGAGCTTGGTAACGTGAAGACAAGAGCCAATACTGGGGGCCCACCTACACATCAGGGTTCAGGGAAACCTTTCCTGGGGCCCAGGGCAGGAGTTGGCCAGCGGGAAACAGGCTGAAGATCGGGGTCTGCAGGGAATAGATCTGTACCAACCAGAAGGTTGAGTCTATTTCAGTGGTTGAGCTTGGAGGCCAGAGCTGAGGCCAAACTGACTTTTTGGGACCTTTTGAGCCGGAAGTAGATCATCCTTTACTTGAAAATAGCAAGGAGGTTTCTCCTTGACCTTGGACTCGCTGTGTGCCCTCTCCTTTGACTCTAATGAGGGTCCAGCCAGTTGCCTTTCTTCTAAGACTTCAGCGGTTTGATATGACCCACTCTCCAAGGGGAACACCTAAGAAAATGGAAAGCAGAGACTCAAACATATTTGTACCTAGTGATCGTAGCAGCCCTGTTCATGATGGCAGCCCCAGAGAATGGATAAACAGAATGTGGTCCATCCATACAGTAGAGTATGTGTAACCACAGAAGGGAGTGATATTCTGACATATATTGCAACATGGATGTATTTTGAAAGCATTGTGCTCACTGAAGGAAGTCGGGCACAAAAGGCCAAAACTGCATGATTCCATCTACAGGAAATGTCCAGAATTAGGCACATTCACAAAGACAGGAAAGAATGGTTGCCAGGGTCTGAGGGGAGGAAATGGGGAGTTATTACCTAATTCATATAGAGTTTCTGTTTTTGGTAATGAAAAAAATTCAGATATGATGGTGGTTATGGTTACATGACACTCAGTGTCCTTGATGCTATTCTGTCCTATCCTCTGAGCTTTTCCTGGTGCCATCCTGCTTACCGGTTTTTCCTCTGTCAGTCTTTGCCGGTCATGAGTCCTGATCAGTTTTGCCTCATTTCCTTCTCAGCTGAACTTCGACCTGGACCGGGGCATATTTCCAGTGGTCATCCAGGCCGTGGTGGATGAGGGAGATGGTGAGCAGTGTTGGCCTTTCCCCTTCCTCCTGCCTTTTGAGTGTCTATGGGCCCTGAAGGGAGGAGGCCATTCCTGGGGCCCTTCCCACCTCAGCCAGCAAGAGGAGTCCCTTCCAGAAGGGATGAAGGGCTGTGAAGTGGCTACATGGGGCAGCTTGAAGAATGGGGAGACTGTTACAGAGGTGGACAAGATGAGGGTGAGCCCTGGAACAAGCTCTGGGTGCTGCCCTCAGGTGTGGCTCTGGGAAACCATGCTGGAGGGGAAGGGACCCAGGAGGCCAGGCAGGTAGGTGGTGAGTTCGCTTTGCCCTGACTGCTCTCTACTCCGTGGTCTCTGTCCCCTTTCAGTTGTGGAAGTGACTGGTCACGCTCATGTGCTTCTGGCTGCCTTTGAAAAGGTAAGTGTCATCCCAGTCACTGTCCTGGGAGCTGGGGCAGAGGGGTCAGTTTTGAGACCAGAAGTCTAAGGTGTGGGGGTCAGGGCGTGGGACAGGGGGTCAGGTGTCAGTCCTGGGCAGGTGGAAGATTCTCTTGTCATTCCTTGGTTCTCAGGAGACAATCCAAGTGTCCCCACTCGAAAGTTTTTCGGAGGGGATTTGGAATGGCAAGGGGAGAACATTCTAGAATGAGGCTAACCCTGTAGAACTTTGAGAGTCTGCTCACACAAGCCAGGACGCCCTTATGAATGAGGTCTGTTTACCATACTAACATTGCACTCAGATATGGAAAGTGGAATGGTGGTTACCTCTTCCCTGGCCTGGCCCTTTCCCCCCAAGCTTGGCATCCTCAGATATCACCTGGTGTACTGCCCCTCCTCACTTGCCTGTGCTCTGCCCCTTCCTCTGTCTGGCTGCAGCACCTTGGCCCTACAGGACCAGGCAGGTCTTATTCCTGTGGGAGGCCTTTTCTGATCCACTTGGCCAAACTGTCCTGTATTGTTTGATGTCTGTGAGGGCAGAACTGGCCTCTGATTTGTCATTATAGCCTCAGCTGGGCATGACACTGGGCAGAAGATGATCAGTGATGGTGAGATGAATGAGGGTCTGCTGCCCGCTAGCATGACCCCAGACCTGCGTAGGTACCTGCTCACTGAGAAGCTTGCTGGAGGTAGGGACTGTGTGATAAGGCACCCCTGAGACCACCCTTCCTTTGCCCTTTGACTTTCCCCAGCACTCTGCAGTCGTGAAGTGTTTCAGTACCAGGCTGGGGCCCAGGAGGCTAGGACCTGGTGGGAAATCAGCTCCAGCTTGGGGCTTTCCACCATACCTGTGGACTCTGGCACCAGCGCCAGCACTAGCCCTGGCCCTGCAAGCACCTGCAGTCCCTGAGTGCCTCCCCTGTGGTGTCCAGGGGTTCTTCAGGGGTTCTAAGAAGCCTCTTTCACTTGTTTACTCTGTGGTAAGGTTGAGTCTCGGGCCAGGGCTATAGACAGTGCTGATGTGAGTCCCCTGGGCAGAGGCTGGCCTCCTCCCTCTGCAGCCCTGGACTCCCCAACTCTTCTCAGGGCTGGCCTGGTTAGAAGTGATGGGATAAGATCCAAACTACTGGACCACATAGCTAACCTTATGAAAGTCTGCATGCCATGCCCTATTCCTAGATGACTAAAATGAATGCAGATGTAAGAGTCCAGCTTTAACATCAGGACATAGAGGACTTTAAGAAGCCTTGGTGAATGCTGTGTGGATCAGGACCTACTCTCACATCAGCATTCATGTGAACCAGGACAATGATGGTGATGAGATGACCTTGAGAAAAGGAAGGAGATTTAAATGAATAAGATTGTACTGCCACCCTCCATAATTAATCAGTTCATCAGTGAACCAGTGACGGCAAACCCAGGAGTACCTGCCATGGGCCTGAGGTTGTGTTGTGTCCCGATGGAGAGACTACAGCCAAACCACGTGTAAAGTGAATTGTGACTTTAGATACTTGGGAGACATTTGATCTTACTGATTCCAGAACTTCCAGTGCTGATGCAGAAGTTGACACAAGGTTAGAGGAGATGGGACCAATGTGTCCTTTCCGTGTATTCTCTGGAATTCCTTCCTAGCTGTCATGCTCATGAGGCCACTGGACAC
Source organism: Dasyprocta punctata (assembly GCA_004363535.1). Taxonomy (NCBI): domain Eukaryota; kingdom Metazoa; phylum Chordata; class Mammalia; order Rodentia; family Dasyproctidae; genus Dasyprocta; species Dasyprocta punctata. The sequence continues at coordinate 54,657 of RJWM01007343.1, forward strand.
ACAGGGCTTTCAAGGGGAAGCAAGTTCAATTCATGGCAGGAAGCCTAGAGAAAGACTCACGCAACCCTCATTTTAACCAGGAGTGGGCAGTGAGAACAGAATGAATAAAAAGTGCTGTTATAAAACCTGGAAGTGCAGAGGGAGAGGGCTGTCTTGCCACTTCATACACGCTAGAATAACTTTGTCTCCATGTTCACATGGTACCTGTAGGGTAATCCTGTCCTACCAAATGCCTTCCTGCAGCACCCTGAAACCACATCAGAATCTCCTACACAAAATGCGCAAGTATTACTAACCAACAAAAGCCACGCACTGTGACTCATGGCTTGAGGCTGGCCATGAGATAGAAGGAGGAAAGTATAGGGCTTGGGGAAAAGATTGAGTTAACGAGCAAAATGGAAAGGAGCTTACAACAGTGTCTCAAAGCCAGGAGACTTCTAGTTCTTACTCTCATGTTATTAAAATACAGTCACACACACACACAAAGATATATGGTAACTATTTACACATTTGCATTTTCTGGCTGAGGCAGATGGACTGTCTCTGGCAAATGTTCCATTCTGTGCTTCCAATTTAGAGCCCAATGAGAAGCCACTTTTATTTTTGTAGTCCTATATTCTAGAAATTTCCCTAAATCCACCAACCTTACCAGACAGTCTTGAGAGCTGGTCTTGACTCATGATGCATAATTAGTATTGTTGCAAGATCTCATATCTAATCCTATAATTAATCTCATCAATCTCTGAACGCGTAATTCCCTGGATAGCGCTAAACACATTTGTTCTATTTTGTTCTTACATTTTTAGCACCCTGAGCTGTACTGTTTATTTGTGGGCATACATGTGTGCTGTCTTCCTGAAGAAAGAGCAGTACTTGTATTAGTTTTTGCATCTGAATGCTGCTTTTGGATGTTGGGAAGGCCTGGGTAGTTTTCAGCCTGACCGTGATGGGGGGGCACTCTGGGTGGTCTTTGGTTTCATTTGGGTTTGCAGGGCAGCACAGAGCCCAGGAGGTTGTATTTTTAGAAGATTCTCCAGGTAGCTGTGGAGCCAAGCCTGAGGACCATAGTTGGAGAAATCCTGGCGTGGCTTCTTAATCTTCCCATTTTTCCTTTTTTCAACCCTGGTATAGACTAGCCAGGGAAGGCCTCACAGCCAAGCAGAAGTGTTTGGAGCTGCCAGCTTGGTCTAAAACTTAACCTTTATCTCTGGGTCTTTCCTCTGCAGCACGTGGATGGCAGCTTCTCTGTGAAGCCTTTAAAGCAGAAGCAGATCGTAAGTGTCAGGCAAAACATTATAACTTCTTTCAACTTAAAAGACATACGGACATGGGCACACATGAATCTGTAGGCTCTGTGGGCTGTTCTTCCCTGGCCACTGTGACTGTGCAGGAGTCTATGACCTTGGGACACCCCTCTTTAGCCCTATATTCTGGAATGTCAAAGTCTACATCTTAGGGTATGGAGGCATGGGTTGCACACCCACTGGGTATCTCAGTCACTCTTGTAGGCCCTGAGCCTTGTCCAGGTTGAACCGTGGTGCCTGGAACAGTTAGCACTCAGTAAATATTTGCTGGATGGGTCGAAGTGGGAGGAAAGACAAAACAAAAACGGTGCAGCCTCCTCTATCACAGACTGCTAGAAACAAGGCAGTGTCTGGCAGACCTGGGTTGTCTTTGCCTGAAAGGATGGAAAATTCTAGAATAAGTAGGAGCTGTAGACTAACACAGCTTTTCTTTGAGGATATTAACTTTATGGTTGATACTGGGAAGCCATTCCTGGTGGCCTTCTACTTAAAAGCACTATGAGAATTTAGCAGGGGTGGGATGGGGATGTGGGCAGGACTGCTGGGCAGAGCAGGTTTCTGTGGTCTTCTCCTGGCTTGTGTCCACCATGTGGGAGTAGAGCTCCTCAGGCCCACAGGATTTCCTGCCCCTGGCCTCATTCTATGCATCTTGGAGGTAGTGTGGGCCCGGATGGGTGCAGAGGAGCCCTCAGTGGGAGCTGGCCACAGCCTGCTGCACCTTTTCTGTTCCTCAGGTGGACCGAGTCAGCTACCTGCTGCAGGAGATCTATGGCATCGAGAACAAGAACAATCAGGAGACCAAGGTGTGTCCTTGTGGGAGCCTGCCTGGACTCTAGGCTGACCTGTACCCCAGGTTTCCATTGCCATACAGAAGCCCACTTATGGGGATGACTTCCTGAGGGGTATTGGGAAAGAGCCAGTCCCCTTCCTTTCTTCCTCTGAAGGCCCTGAACCCTCAGGTGCTATCATTTCATCTTAATTCAGTTAACAAAGTTTATGAAACATTTTGCCTTTTTTTGTTTGCTGGCTCATTTTGCCACCTTCATCCATGTCCTCCAGAACAGCGTGGGACCAAGGATCACACTCCACTTCTGTGCTGCCTTGGGTCTTTTTCTTGTGGCCAATAGTCACCACCACTGCCCTCTGCTGGCCACCTCTTTCCTCCCTGCAGACTGGTGGAGGAACTGGCACAGCCAGGGAAGGCAGCAGAGTGTGAAAGTGGAACTTGATTGACCTCATTGTGTTTGAAGTGTGAATGAAGCGGCCCCTGTTGTTTTAAACCTCTCTGAAAGTCTTACTCCTGCTGCGGTGGGCAAGTGCTCTGCTCATCCATAAGCTTTATGACAGTGCCTGGCTTACTTCTCGTGAAGGACTAGATAGTAAATATTTTTGGCCTTACAGGCCATGTGGCTTCTGTTGCATCTACTCAGAAGTGCAGCTGTAGCTCCAAAGCAGCTGTAGACAACATAGGGGTGTGGCTGTTTCAGTAAAACTGTATTTGCAGAAATAACGTGACAGATACAGTTTTCTCATGCCTGTTTAAAGCTTTTACTCTCAGTCCATGTGTTGGTTTGCTTTGTGGAAAATTTTATTTAATGGTGATATTTTCAACAAGTTAGGCTTTTTTTTTAATCTGAGTTTACAGGCCCCCCCCCCTTTTTTTTCTTTTGCGATACTAGGAATTGAACGCAGGACTTCCCACTGAGTTACATTTTCACCTCTTTATTTCTTATCTTGAGACAGGATCTTGCCAAGTTGCCCAGGTTGAACTCAGATTTAGAGTCTCCCTGCCTCAGCATCCCCAAGTGCTGAGATTAGAGGCATGTGTCATCAAAGCCAGCTAAGATATGTCCCTTAGCAGTGCATCTCTTCAGCATTTCCTCTTTGGGCCTGTAGAGAAGAAAGGGGCCACATTCTTATGGAGGAACAGGTTCTCTCCTTGTGCCCAGCATGGTTCTAGCTGTGGCTCCTCAGGAGTTCAGCCTGACTTTGTCCATTCCACCTATCTCTCTGGGCTCCCCCTTGTCTTGGCAGCCCCCAGGGAGCAGGAATGGTGGTGGGACAGCTAGGCATAGGAAAGCCTGCTCCAGGCAGTGTGACACTCAGCCTTTGACCCTCAGGAGGCCGCTGACCCACAGGCCCTTGTCCCCGCAGCCCTCGGACGATGAGAACAGTGACAATAGCAGTGAGTGTGTGGTGTGTCTGTCAGACCTGCGGGACACGCTGATCCTGCCCTGCCGCCACCTGTGCCTCTGCACCTCCTGTGCTGACACGCTGCGCTACCAGGCCAATAACTGCCCCATCTGCCGGCTGCGTGAGTGCACCCAGGGCCTGCGCCCACAGGGTTTTGCCCATCCAACAGTCCTGGTTTTGGTAGCTGTGGGGGCTACCAGCCCCCACTGGCACCCTTGGTCTTTAAGCAGTGTGATGTCGCCAACAGGTGATTAACGTTTGTGCCACTCTGGCCTCACTGGTATGGGGTGTTCCAGGGTACGTGCATATGGTGATCCTTGAACTGGGTAGAAATTAATCAGTGAATGAAATCTTTATTTTAAAGGTTGTGTAAAAAAGATTTTGATTAAAAATTAAAGTGAGTTGAAATTAGGCCTCTGTCACTATCTTGGACACAGGAAACAAGTAAAAGACAGAGGTGAATTTGGGTTGGGGTTTTGGTTTTGGTTCCTCTGCACCTTCCTGAAAGCAGCAGTGTGTCATAGTGGTTGTACTAGTGGGAGCCAGGTGGCACGGGAAGGGCAACTTTGTGTGGCATGCACAGTGTCAGTTCCCTCGGGCTACAGGGCATACTGGGTGGATAGACATGGAAGGCAAGGCTGTATGATCTAGGGTTCAGAGCTCAGGAAGAGACCCCAGACAAGGCAGGACAGGAGCCTGTGGCTTCTGTGGTGGTCCTGCCCAGCGTGCTTGAGACCTCAGAGCATTAGGGGCAAGGTAGGCACCTGATGAGCCCCTTCTTCCCAGAAAGTAGGCAGTGTTGGGGACTAAGACTATCGTGTGTGTGGTGTTCGCGTGCAGCACTCCAAGGTAGAGGCAGTGGTTCTATGAGAGTTGTCCCCAGTGACTGGGTTGCTCTGGGAGCCCCTTCTTCCTGAAACACCTCTGTCAGCACTCCTTCGCATCTCCCTGCTGTGTCCTCTGAGAATCTAGCCTCCCAGGGATACTTAAGGTTTCCCAGGGCTCCCTGTGGGGCTCAACCCATGAGAGGAGACACTTCTAGTGGCTGGCAGGACTCGTGTTGGAGCTAAGCACTAGTGTTCCTAGCTTGTCCTGGTTTTGTAGGGTTCTGGGTGGTCAGAGGCTGGTGCAGGGGCCCAGGGACCAGGGAGGCCTCAGCTGGGATGGAGTGGGGGTGTAGCCTGAGCTGAACCAGCTGAGTAGGCCCTTGTCCTTGGCCCATCACTGTCCACTGGGCTTCAGACATCGAACTCTGTGAACCCTAGTTCCAGTCTTCAGCCTGTGTCCTTCCTGGGCTGCTCAGTCTCTGAGCATAGATGGCATGGAGATGAGGCTGACTGTTGCAGAAGACCCAGGTACTGTGAGGTCACGCAGTGAGTAGAAGGTCTCTTGCCAGTGTGAAGGTCTCTTGCCTGTGTCCAGTGTGGGAGAGAGAAATGGGAGCAGTGAGGTATGGTCAGGAAGCATCTCTGAGGAGGGCCAAGGCGTAAAGGGTGGGAAGGTAGGCCTGGGTCGGAACTCAAGACAGTAGCTGGGATCCACTGGCCAGATCTTCAGGTGTGGAGTGGGCCTCCAGTCCGAGTCATCAGAAGAGTTCAGAGCACCGTATGGTCTTTGGCATGCCTCCAAGTGGCTCCTCCTCCATGAGATGGGTTGTTACTACAGGCAGCTGAGCTCACAGGGCCTTGCCTGGGAGAAAATGAAGGTAGTAGTGGTAAGAACAAAGCTGGAAGGGAAGGGTGCAGTCCTGCAACTCAGGCCAGTAATCCTCAGTGTGAGGGACAGGTTCTCCCTCCTCTTGTCTCATTTGGTCTGATTTTGTGACCTGCTTAATGTAGATGTGTGGCCTGTACTCTTCACATCCCGAGTCTTAAGAGATGGGGCACCAAGGACTGCTGGGCCACAGTGGGTAGAACTGCCTACAGAAAGATTCTGTCTCCTAATTTGTCCTCCCTCGGTGTTCCTGGTGTGGGATGCCAGGAAGCTCCCAGCTTCCAATCTGTTCTCTGGGCTCAGTGCTACGGCCCTGGTGGTGTCAGCCGCAGTAGCAGTCTGATGTTTGTTGGATGGTTCATGGTGCAGCCACTTAGAAACTACACTTGCTGTCATGGCTGTGACTCTCCCTGCTTGGTGCCTCGTATCAAGGATCCATTCAGCCCCTGAGGATCTAGTCAGCCCCTAATTGGAAATGTGTGTCTTGTCCCAGGGTTGGAAGGGTGTGATGCTGGGCTTGAGGGTCTCTCCAGCTACTGGAGCTGCTGCTCTTGCTAACCCAAATCCCTCCCTCTGCCACAGCATTCCGGGCCCTCTTGCAGATCCGGGCCGTGCGGAAAAAGCCAGGGGCCTTGTCCCCCATCTCCTTCAGCCCTGTCCTGGCCCAGAGCATGGACCATGATGAACACTCTGTAAGTGCCTCCCCTGCTTCTCTTTTCTGTCCGCTAGGCAGCATGGCCCCCACAGGAGCTGTGAGATATTAAGGGGGACTAGGCTGGGCCTGTGGTGTTGGCTTCTGGGGTGATTGCTGGCCTCTGACGAAGAGCATGCAAGGCAGGCCTGGCCTCTTCGCTGAGTTCACATCAGTGTTTGTCACCATCTCCACTAAGCCAGATGAACCAGGCACCCCTGTCTCTTAGTAAATGAGATGTGTTACCATTCCCGATGAATGTGCTCAGCCTGGGCACTCGAAGGGTCCTCAACATATGGCCTGCCAGCCTCCCTCATGGGACCAGCTGGGTAGACCTCGCTTTAAGCAGGCACTTCCCACTTCACAGACCTGAAGCGGGTTATAAGAGACAAGTGGAGACAGTCTTGGGCAGGGAGAAAGACCTAGATACACCAAGACAGATGCAAGAGTTGGGGCTGGGGGTGGATAGGAGAGGCTGAGGTGAATGGGGAAAGAGTGGTGGGCGTGAGTAGGATGGGCACATCTGGGCAGGGTCTGGGCTTTGCTCCCTGCTCCCTGGTCCCTGCTGCGTGTGAACATAGGCAGTGAGGGAGCCCTGTTTGGCCTCACCGAGGCCATGGAGTCCAGTGGCCTTTAAAAGCCTTGCCTCCACTTTAAAGAGCAGACCGAAGCCTATGGACTGGCACACCCCAAGACAGCCGTGCTTGGATGGTTCTATTTGTAGGCCTCCTTTATCTGCATCAGACTCGGGCTGGGCTGACTGAGCACCCTGGTCACAGATGTGATGTAATTGTTTACACAGTGTTTCTGAAAGTTGTGCAAACATTTGAAAGTCCAGAAACTTCCCTTAAAACACAGAGTTTTGGCTTCTCTTCCAAAACATGAGATAGTGGCTAGGTGTGAAGGCGCATGCCTATAGGATCACACAAGACTGAGGCTGGCCTAAGTAACTTGGCAAGACCCAGTGTCAAAATTAGATTAAAAGGGCTAGAGATGTAACTCAGAGCAATGGCTTAATTCTCAGGCCTCCCCCAACCCCAACCTGAGGCTGTGTTCTAGCAGCTGCAGCAGAGGTGTAGTTGTTGTGGAAGTGGTCCTTATGACTAAAGCCAACCCCTGACTCCAGTGGGGCCAGCCTTACAGTCTTGCTTACTGGGCTCAGTCAGCACAAGGGCTCCTAAACTGAGACCCTCCAGCATATGTAGCTTTGCACACTTTTACCAACAACACCCTTTTTGGTCATAAGAAACAACTTAGATATGATCTGCTGCTTGGAAGAGGTATTTAAATATTTCATAGGGATCAACTGATCCTCAGTGGTGGTGGGTTTATTGCCTTTTTTTCCCCTCCCAGTTTCTGCCCTGCTTGAGGGTCAAACAAGTCCCTTCTGGTTTATCTCGTACTCAAAGTGAACTGAGGAGCCTCCCCCAGTACGGACAATAGGGCCTTGCTGTGTCACCAACCAGAGACCCTGTCCCACCACCCCAGCGCCGTGTGAGGGGTAGTTGTTGTAAAACATATGATTTTTATCTTGACAGTGTCCCTTTAAAATATCAAAGTCGCACCCTGCCTCCCTGGCCAGCAAGAAACCTAAAAGGGAAACTGTAAGTGTGCTTGGTCCTACAGCTACGTTTTTGCCCCGCACCCTTATTTTTAAACCAATGACAAGTGTGGGAAGTCATTTTCACCCCAGGCTAATATGTTTGATTAACGCACTCTGTCAAATCCGCTCTTCCCAGTCCCGCCGACCCTGTCCAGGAAGGGAGTTTTGTGGAACAAGCAAAGCTCAAGGTCTGTTGGCAAAAAGCCAGTCCCCCAGGTCCTGCTGCAGGATGACAGTGGCCTCAGGCCATCCCCTATCGCCAGCTTTGCCTTGCCCGTGGCTCTTCCAGTACCCCCGTTTCCCTTTTTTTTTCTTGCTGGCAGTGGAGTGAATGTCGAAGGTGGAACTAATGTTGCTGCTACTTTTGCACACAGCATACCCTGTGCATGCTCGTTGGTCTTGCATCCTCTGCTCTCTGCCCTTTGGATTTCGGCTCTTTGGGTGGAGGACCCTAGTTATCTGGCATTTTTCCTATGTCCCAGGAAATAGGCGTGGGGACCAGAAACCAGGTAGTCACAGGATCCAGGCTCTGCCCAGAGTTTCTGCTGGCCTGGTAGACTCAGCTGGAACCCCATGTCTCCTGCTGTAACTTAGAGGGGTGGAAACTGCTAAAGAAACAACCCAGAGCTTTTCCTTTTCATAAGGATAAGGGACTCAGAGCTATTCTTCACCTTTAAATTCAAGGCAGGTAGGAGCAGATGTGGAGTGGACGGAGGTCCAGGATGCACCTCAAGCCTAGTGCCCATCTTTGATCCCCAGGGATGCTCCTCAGTCCCTGTTCCTTCCAGAGCCTCTGTGGGGCAGGGCGGAACCTCATGTGGGAAGCACTTGTGAGCATTTTGCCCCTTTACCTGGTTTCATGAGAGGAAGATGGGGTCTGCAAAACCCTCCTCAGTGGCCCTGTGGCCTGGCTGCTGCTCCCTGGCTTCCAAGCCTTTCCCACACCCCACATGCCAGCCTTGTCTATTCCATTCATTCCCAAATAAGGCCACAGTGGCTCTTGACCATATTGTCCCCCTCATCCAGGTCAGGGCTCCTGAGGCCAGACTTCCCCTGGTCCAGAGTACGCATTTGCAACCATTCTCTCGCCTCTGGCATGGCTCTGCTCTCCCTGCTCCTAAGTGCTCCTTTCTGTCACTAACCCCCTTGACTCTCCACCCCCTGCAAGGCAGGAACAGGAAGTCAGGTAGGGGCTGACTGAGGATGGGTGTGGGGTGGTATCTCTTGCAGATGCCCCCTCATCCCTCATCTTGGGCATCTAGGGGGTGGGTGCTAGACCTGATGGGTGAGGGAACCTTGGTCAGGATGGCTTCAGTGCCAAGATGGCCACCTTCCAAGGGAGGAGGACCTTAAGTCCCTGGAAGGTAGAATGGACACAGGGTGGTCAGCAGAGGAGGGTATGGGGGGTAGAAGGTCCCTAGAACCTGAGACCAGTTTTTGGCTGGCCTCTCTTCATCTTCTTTGCCCCCCCCCCCCCCCCGCAGAGCTCCGACAGCATCCCACCTGGCTATGAGCCCATCTCCCTGCTCGAAGCGCTCAATGGCCTGCGGGCTGTCTCCCCGGCCATCCCTTCAGCACCCCTTTATGAAGAAATCACCTACTCAGGGGTCTCGGAGGGCCTTTCCCAGGCCAGCTGTCCACTTGCTGGAATTGACCAGGTCCTAGAAACCAGCCACCAGAGCAGGCAGCAGAGCAAGTCTCCTGACAGGTGAGGTCCAGAGCATGATACCCCACCTTGGGCAGGGCTCGTGTGTGGATGGGGGGTATGAGAAGTACAAGGTGTATCTATGGTTTGATGTAATTTCCTAACACATTTTTGTGTGTGTGTGTGTGTGTGTGTGATTCAGTCCAGAAGAACTCATAAGACCCAGCAGCAGGTCTGTTTATGGCAGCAGAGCAGAAGCAGTAGCTCACTCCTTCCCTGTCCTGGCCCCAGACACACTGGTGGGACTGCTGCTTGCTCTTGGCAGACACAGAGCCTGTGCCATGTCTCTGCATTGGGGCCCAGTTGAACCTTAGGATTCCAGAAATTTGTGGCAGTTCATCACATATGCATGTCCCACCAAGTGGCCAGTGATGTCACTCAAAATTCAGGCCCCAAAAGGAAGAAGGTGCACATGGTGGCACCTTCTGAGCCCAGGGCATTGTCCTTTCCAGGCTTTGACAAGAGCACCAGTCACACCATGGGCCTCCCAAGGACCACACTTCTCACCTGGCCAGGAGTTAGTTCTGGCTCTTTCACAGGATTGCAGAGGGTGATTAGCCAGCCTGGTGGGTTGCCTCCCTTGTGGTGGGATGGTGTCTTGGTTTTGTTTTATTTTGTTTCGTTTTGTTTTGTTTTGTTTTGGTGGTACTGGTGATTGAATCCAGGACCTTTGTACTGAGCTACATCCCCAGGTCCTGTTTTATTTTATTTTGAGACAGTGCACTGTAACTGAGTTGCCCAGGCTTGGCAAATTTGCAGTCCTCCTGCCTCAGCCTCCCAGAGTACTGGGATTACAGTTGTGCACCTCCATACCGAACTGGATTTTTTAGTGAAAAGTATATGAAAGGGTCATGTTCTGTGCCACCACTGTGGTCCCTGCACTGAACCCACGTGGCAGAGCAACTCTGGAGACACAGAAAGATATACGACTGTCCCTGCTGCTTCCCACCTGTGTCTCCACTATTGGCAATTTCTCTTCTCTTCTAGAAATAAGAGGATGTTGGGCTTGTGTTTGTGTCCCTTAGAGGGCCTCTGTTGGCAGCTCTGAGTTGCTAGTCAGGGATACAGTGTCTAAAGTGGCTCCGGTCCCCAGAGAGTAGCTTTCCTTGGCTCCTGGTGGACAGGTAAAGGTGGATATGCTTGGGTGGGATTGGTGCTCCTGGCCTAGCTGTTCTCCACATGCCCTCCCCTTCTATCCCCAGCACCCTGCGGTCCCCGTCATCCCCCATCCACGAGGAGGATGAGGAGAAGCTCTCTGAAGACTTGGAAGCTCCTCTCCCACCAGGTGGCCCGGAGCTGGCCCTGGGGGAGAGCAGCTCCCCGGAGGTGAGACTTAACCCAGGTGAGGCCTGCCCCATGGCCCCCCGGGTGTGTGACCCCAGTCTTGGTGTCATCTGTGGGTTGGGGTGCCATATGGTGGAGTCACTGTGAGGGCTGTCGGAGAGCTGGCCTGTGAAGCTGGGTGCCCAGTAGCATCTTTTTGTCCTGTGGTGGTGGCTGCTGCCATTGCCCTCTGCTGTCTCAGGAGCTTAGCACCAGACATGCTGAAAAGCTCCAAGTGGCCTTTCTTCTGTTTCCTAGAGTTTCCTAACGGAAGAGGTCGATGAGCCATCGCTGAAGCAAGGTGAGCCCCTCGACCCTCAGAGCCTGACTTCAGAGCCTTCCTGGAAGCACCTTCCTCTGGGCAAGCTTTGGATGCAGCTGTGCTGCTGCTGGGGTCTCCCAACTACTCCCCATGTTTCCTAGGAACCACCATTGTGTTTCTGGCCTTGGGCCACTGATCCACAGTGTTGGCGGAGGCCTTGTTCACTGGCTGGCCTCCCATACCTGACCAGGACAGGGCAACCTGAGCAGCGTACAGGGATGTGTTTGCTGTTTTTGTGGGTTGTCTTGTCGTCTCTCTCCTGGCTGAAATGAAAATGAGGATGACTCAAATTTCTTTACCCTTCTGTTAGCAAGACGGCATGACCTGGGCCCCAGTAGGGATGGCCTGCCCACCCCAGAAGGCTGTGGCATGTGGGGCGAGGTGCCTTCCCACGCCTCCTCCCACCATCTCAGTCCTTCCTTACCAGTATCCTTGCTGGACAGTTGAGGAAAGAAAGTTCAGGGCTGGCATCAAGGGGAAGCCTGGAAGCTGGGTGTGGTAGCGCATGCCTTTAATCCCAGCACTTGGGAGGCTGAGGTAGGAGGAGCGTTGTGAGTTCGAGGCCGGCTTAGGCTACAATGCCAGCGCA